>WWET01000450.1:484767-499280 GCA_011038615.1 Limnodynastes dumerilii | reverse complement strand
TGTTTGGTATCAAAGAAATGAAATAAGCTTTGATGAACACAAGATGCTTACTAAAAGAGAAAAAGGCCGGATTCTCATAATTTAAAGAACCATTTGGATTTTGTTAGCTCTTCAAAGGTATTCATGCTGTGGATTTATGCAATTAAACCCAGAGATTTCTACTAACGTGATCCTGAAGAGTAACAGGTTGAAAAGCTATGTAAAGCCAATATTCTAATCATATGCACATGTGTCACCCATGTGGTTAGCATGTTATCTCAATTTAGACTCTCTAGAAACATAAAACTGATTTATACCTTTATTACTTAGTGTGGCTTAGTACAGTACGGCGCCTATTTATGAGGGTTTTGTGCTTTTTTTTTTTATCTACTTACGATATGCAGGTGTAACTTATGGGACTGATTCAGAGGCACATACAAATCATCACACATTGGGCCAGATTCAATTAGAATCGCGGCCTACGATAGACAGGAAAATGTTTGCAGTGCGCATTTTCCCGTCTATTATGGTACCCGATTTTTATGCGGACCTCTATGAGGTGCAAATAAAAATCTTTGTCGAGAAATACACGGCATTAGCTTTGCACTTGAGTTATTTGCGGTGCAGAGCTAATTGAATCGGGCCATTGATTGTCCTGTACATCTGTGTGTGGTGCCTATGGATGCCTATGCAAGTACAAAGCATCCAAACTCAGTGCAGCTACATGACCAGAAACATTGTGCAAGAGCAGGATAGTAAATGGTAATGTATTCTGGAAGGTGTGGTTATGATTTGTGTGAATACTTTAGCTGGAAATGCAATAAAACTACATCCTAGAATGATTTTAGGCAAAAAAAATAAAAAGTGTTAACTACTAACCAGCAGTGATTTCATAACCTATGTATTGCTTTGAAGTATGAAATACTAACACCCCCCCCTGCACTTAGACATGCCCTGTAGCTGGTTCAAATGCTTTGAGGTGCTTATATCCTCTGTGTTTTAGGTCAGGGTCGAGTTGCATGAACATGTCCTTACTATGCATTGACTATGTGTCTCCTCCCACCTCCTCAAGGTGTAGCATAGGTTGCTCTTAGGTCTGGATCGTTCACAATTGTGTTTGTTATTTGTAAACATGTGCAATAAAACATCACCCAGAGATATGCTATGCCATCTGGATAAGTCCCATGTGTCTATTTTCTGAAATAGGTGTAGTTTAAAGAGCACACAATGGAGAGAATACAAACGTCCACCCACTTCCATTACCTGTAACATTTATTCTCTGAAACTGCTGCCTTGACCTACTATAATCCTTAAATGAATGTCATTTTGTCTGTCTTTATACTGCACACACATTTTAATGTTTTCATTACATCAATCTAATTGTGCGTCTATATGTGGCTTCTCATAAATGATCCAGGGATCTGCAACATTTTAAAAAGAGATAATGTAACTCACAGATGCTGGTAATTTAGCCTGCAAATTCAAGCTCTGGATACTAAGTGAGCATAGACACGCAGTCATACAATGTTTGTGCTGCAGGCCAGAATTTTTCTCCAGTTCATAAATGAGCTTTAATGTGTTTGATAGTGATAATGATTGGATGAACCAGATTCACTGAGTGCTGCTTTATTGCAATGCATACATTAGAAAACCAGACATATAATTCTGTTAGATATTTTAACACATCCCTTCATGATACTGCATAGGAATTTCAATTGTGGATATTCTACTGAAATTCCATTAGCAAAACATCCTCACTAAAAACAATATTGTGCAGTATTGCATAAAATCCCCTTGCTAGGCATAGTATGCAAATAAACAGATTGAACAGAAAAATCCTGGCATTCTTACTTACAGAAATAAATGGCATATTTTATGGCAGGTAAGTATTTCTAAAAATCTGAGACTATTTCTTTCTTTTTGATATGGTGATCTTTTGTTGTTATCATTTTGTACTGTTTTGAAACCTTATAGGCAAAGCCGGTGCTAGGGTGTTCGGCGCCGCTCTGCAAACTTTAAATTTGTGACCTTCTGTTTAACAATTTAACACCAGTCACCATCCTAGATTATAGTAAGCATCACAGAACACAATCTTGTAACCACAATAAAGCAAATCACAGTCACCACTAGACAATACAGACAGTGGGCTGGATTCAGACCTTGTTAAGTGCATGAACTTAGTTACTCCTGGGCTAAACCATGTTGATTGCAGGGGAGTCGTATTTCATCTGTTGCAAACAGTATTAGTATTGAGAGGTGATGTTTCCTATCCCAAGTCCAAATAACAGTGTGATAGTAAAGCTGGTCAGTATCTGTGTGCAGTAAGCAATTCAAAGATATATCCCTGCATGCAAAGAATATAATTAACTTGGCCCCCCCTGAAATCAATATGGTTTAGCCCTTGAGTAACTAAGTTAATGCATTTAACAAGGTCTGGATCCAGCCCAGTGTCCTAGTCTCCGCTATACAATCCTGACCTACGCCGATGCGCTATGCTTACTAAAGCACAGCGTATCGGCGTTCAGTTACCGCGACACTACCCCTGTGCGGGCGTATGGCCCCTTCCTTACGCCGGCTGAAGGCTACCCTAACTTCAGCCGGCGTAAGGAAGGGGCCATACTCTCACACAGCAGCGTATGGCCGCTTAGCCCGCTCTCCCACCCTCATTTAACTACCTCCCCCTGCCCACCTACACTAACCTGAATGTAGGGACGCTGGGGGACCCTACGGCGCTGCTACGAACGCCCGATCCACGACGTTGTTCTGGATCAGGCCCCTAGTCTCTGCTATACAATACAGACAGTGTCCTAGTCTCCACTATACAATATGGACAGTGTCCTAGTCTCCGCTATACAATACAGACAGTGTCCTAGTCTCCGCTATACAATACAGACAGTGTCCTAGTCTCCGCTATACGATACAGACAGTGTACTAGTCTACGCTAAAAAATTCCAACATCATCCTAAAAACCGCAACACAATACAGACTATGTACCGGATTCTCAACTACGAATATTTTTACTTACGTCCCTAGTTATACGTGCAGAGCTACTACACACAAGTAGTAACTATCTATGTAGCATTTCGTTACGTAGATTGCGTACATGCGGAAAGGTCGCATGTACACAATCTACATAACGAAACGCTACGTAGCTAGCGGGAGATAGTTCTAAATAGTGATAGTTACATGCGGTCTTTAAAGACCACATGAACGCAATATACGTAACAAAACTCTACATAGTTAGCATAAAATAGTTACTACACGTGCATAGTAGCTCTGCACGTATAACTAGGCACTTAAGTAGAAATATTAGTAGTTAAAAATCTGGCAATATATATCTTAACATTCATGTATCTCCAGCCTACCAGTATTCCCAATTCATGTATCTCCAACTCGAGTGTGGGTCCTTGTAGCGAACAGACTTATTTTGAAAGGGCCGTTCACTCCCAGCCAGTTCCGAACTGGCTGGGATATCGATTGCTTATGCCTCAATGAGGCATAGCAATCGATCCCTGGAGCACTGAACACGGTGCTCTGAAAGGTGAGTTTCCCCCAACCCGCTCCCTAACCCAACATCTCCCCCCACAGCCTAACCCTAAGCCCTCCCGCAGCCTAACCCTAAATATCCCCCCCCGGTGGCGGTACTTCCGAAAGTGAATGGGAGAGTATGCGAATCACATACTCACCATTCATTTAAAAAAATTCTGAAAGGGCTCGCATTCAAAATAGGTACAATTGAAAAACAACTTTCGGTTGTTCCTAATTCGC
The DNA here is from genome assembly GCA_011038615.1 of Limnodynastes dumerilii. Classification (NCBI taxonomy): domain Eukaryota; kingdom Metazoa; phylum Chordata; class Amphibia; order Anura; family Limnodynastidae; genus Limnodynastes; species Limnodynastes dumerilii. The sequence continues at coordinate 495,533 of WWET01000450.1, read as the reverse complement.
AATGTGAGCCTTCGCAGCGGGGACTCGCAACGCTCCAACTTCCAGTATTCCCCATCATATTTCTCCAGCTCCCAGTAGTTCTGTCATGTTTTTCCAGCCCCCCATTATTCCCCTAATGCCTCTCCAGCCCCCCATTATTCCCCATCATGTCTCTCCAGTCCCCCCCCCAGTATCCTACTTTGAAGTCTTCTTCCCTCCTACTGCTGCTACCCTCCACGGTGGGCTTTGAAGGTAATGATGCTAATGTGACCTGCATCATTCAGTAATTGCTTGGGGGGTGGGGCTGCAGCAGTAAATGAGTGCCGCTGTTAAACATTCTAAGGCACTTTTACCAGTGTGAATGGTTAACAGCTGCATCCATTTCAGGGGGCAGAAAAGGGCTGCGGAGTGGGGCCCGCCTCTTCAGCCTGGTGCTGCCCTGCCCCACAAACCGTATTGCAGTGGCCCTGGTTATAGGTCACTATAGCAGGAATCCTACAGTGTGCAGTGTTCACCATGGTTAGTTACTTGAAGCCTTCAGAAAAATGCAGCAGCCTTAGGAGAAACTGGACCCTATTATTAAATCACCCTACTGTTCACACATGCTGTAATCATAAATCTGCAGATGCAGTTTCTTAACTTTTAGCTATATTCAGATGTAAAACTGCAGTAGATATTACCTTTGGAATCAGGCTCCTTATGAGCATAAACAAGCCACAGGCAATGATTACAGATATACACTGACCCTGAAAGTCTTCCACGTATACTGAAATACCTCAGAAGATTAGTATCAAAGCAAAAGAGTAAATGTATTTAATATGGACCTTCACAAGTAAGGCAGAATTTTTCATTACTATGCATATGTATCATTAAAATACTTTGATTATAGGTTTCAATTCAATGAGGATATAAATCCTGCCAAAGATATTTAAGATGTGGATATATAAATGTGGGGATATACACAAGGATGACAAGTAGACTTTATGCAATCATTGCACTCAATCATTTTAAACACCCCAGACAGGTTTTAAATAACAGTCACCCTCTGGCAAAAGACGTCACTAGAGGCATACATACTTTTCATGTCTATTAAAAATTTGAAATGACTGGATACAGAATTGTGACAATAAATAAACACCAAAGGTGCTAACTTGTCTGATCATTTATCTATAAGAGTTATATTTATTTTGTCATATATTTTCTTGCATTATTGATTGTTCTGGCCTGTTCTAACTACAACCTAAAGGAAACCTACAGTCAAAATTAATTTTTGGGCCAAAAAAACATACTGCCCCATACATCTTCTTTATATGTGTCTACTCTACTTTAACTTGACTCCCCCTGAAATCAACATGATTTTGCTCTGGAGTGACTTTCCTCTCTTATTTTCAATCTCTGAATCTGGTCCACTGTACTTAGCCCAGTGGCAGAACATCATTTTAAATATCCACGCTGTCCCAAGTTATCAATAGACCTGTGGGTAACAGATTTTTTTCTGTGGAGGGAAGTCTTGGAAGCAAGATCTGTTTTTCTTTATGTTTTTATTAATTTATTCTTTAATTGTAAATTTTTGCAATATAGAAGAATTTAACATCAGTACAACGGAGAACTGTTTAGGTTGTATACAACAGCTCAGTAGGTAGCGGTTATAGTAGTTAATGCCCAAGTTGATAAGCAGTTGCAATCTCCACTAAGAAAATGTGATTACCAAAAAACGGACATCCGAAAGTTACTTTTCCAAATACTTACCTTTTTCTACTTTTTTTTAGGGTAATGAGAGTGGGGGGGGTTAGGGTAAGAATTAGGGAATGGACTGGGAGAATAATTTCTAATAACTTTTCGGAGCACTGAAAGCTCGGTGCCCCGTGGGTCGATAGCAATTTTTTCTCGAGTTCGCAACTGGCTGGTAGAAATCAGAATTTTCGGAATTCAGATTTTCTTTGCGGGTACCCACACCCGTGGATAAGGCTGGTCTATATCCTACTGTAATGTGTTACAACCTTGGCAAGTTCTAACTGTAGAAGTCAAAGAAGTGCAAGAAAAGGAAAAGATAACAACAAGTAAACAAGGGAAAGCCTGCCGACGAAAGGGGGTGGGGAAGGGTGCAATGCTAGGGGGGGTCACCAAGATGGAGTAGAGCATATCTCAGAATAGATAGGTCGGTCAGAAGTCTTTTATGCTTAGGCCTGGGTGGAACTGGTAGGCATAGGGGGAGAATTGAGAAGTTCAGAATAAAGGTCACTGGACTTGAATTCAAGCCAGTAAAACCAGGTAGCTGTGAACTGATATGTTAAGTCAGGTGTTGTTAATAGGGCGTCTTTTATTGACATATAGTAGTCAATCCAGTGGAATCAGTCTACAATAGTTGGGGGCAGTTGTGTTTTCCATTTTATCAGGATTTGGCCGCATTATTGAGGTATTTAAGAAGTGATTTTTTTATAGGTAGAGTTTGGCATTGGGGATAAGGGGCTGGATCCAGACTTAAGTAAGTGCTTGAACTTAGTTACTCTTGGACTAAACCATGTTGATTTCAGAGGGAGTCAAGTTAATGATTTTTCTTTGGAAATGTCAATGACCTGCTTCCAGTACAGGATCATACGGGGGCAGGACCACTATATGTGGAAGAGGGTGCTGAGTTCATCCCCACACCTCCAACAGGTTGCTGAAATATCAGGAGAGATCTTATGGAGCAGGGAGGGGACACAGTACCACCCAGTAAGAAGTTTATATTGCGTTTTCAGTACTGCTACATTGGGAGAGCATGAATGGGTAAGGCGGAAAATTTTTGACCAGTCTGTGTCAGTCAGACTTGTAGTACCAACACAATGGTGGGTTCTTTAGTTTTACTTTTCTTTTTACTTAGGTCTTTGTGGCCATATTGCAATATTTAGAGCATGCAATTAAACAAAGACCTAAAATACAATATCGACCACATAATGCTGGCCCTCCTTACCGCATGATGTGGGTGATAAATGATTTATACTAGAACTGGGGGATGTGAAGAGGGCTATTAGACAAGATGGCTGTCATAGAGGCCCTGCACATTGCAGGCAATAGAATCAAACCGTATAAGTCTTGGAATGGATACATAATGGGAAATGCTATTTACCACACAATGGACCAGCCAGGTTACATGGTAAAAGTGCTTAGTGCTCTGTATGATTTTGGGGATTAGAATGAAAGAAAATTATTTTTAATTATGTTACATTTCCAAATACTTGCAGGAAGGATAATGGTCTGAATTAGTGGAGAATATGGCATTTTGTGGTATTTTTGACCACATAATGGGTACGTAAGAGTATTTTGTGATATATGATGCTGACATTACAATTTCTGATAAAACTGACACAATAAAAACTTGAACATAAAACTATTAGCTTAAAGCATATGCAATAAATTCATTTTCGATGCATACTTTAGGGGTGACAGAAGCAGAAAGGGGTTTATAAGTTAAATGCAATTTTTCTATTTCTGCAATATCATTTGATCTTCAAATTTGCCTTTTTATCAGCAGAGGTCACAGCTCTTACTACATCTGGGCGCTGTAACTGACACACCTAACACAAGGAAGACAGCTAAAGGGGTTCATTGGGAAGTTGTGTGAATGTCTTGTATGTGCCGATGACGTCTTAATGACCCGGGTGACAAGGGCCAGCAGATGCTCCACACAGAGCTCTTCTCCCCAATTACTGGCAACCGCTTCTTGCACAACTGACCATTTCTGTCCCTCCTCGCTTGCAGTGTTCCTGCTTGTGGCGGAATGTACCATCTGCGCTCCGTAGTGTGGGGGAGTGTTGTTTTCTATCTATTTCTCGGCGTCCATATCTAGACAACAATCATTGTGACCCAGGACAAGTGGCACAAGAACATACGATCTCTGCCGGATGTCATGCAGCTGAACCATAGCCGTGTGCCAGGGTGAGAACGACCGGTGCAAGAAGCAGCGAGCGCCCCTCTCCGGGTGCAGTGAGGAGTCCGCTGTGGGGGAGACACAGAGAACAGCCGGTGTCTGCACCTTCTGACAGCTCTGCAAGGTGCTGAAGGGACAGGAGCTGCCCGGTACCAGGGCTGCTCAACGTCCTGGGTCATAGCGGGAAAGTACAGCCGAGGTGCCGCCATTCAGTGTCCAGACCTTCCAGCATCATCTCCTTCCCATGCTGATCTCCTGCTAGCACTGCCTGTGCCCCTTTGTCTGAGGTGCTGCAGACCTGTGCCCCCCATCTGGGCAGGGGTCAGACTGCCATGCACTGATTGCCCGCCCCGGGACATAAATGATAGAGGATACCATGACTCTGTTGTCTCTCCTGGGTAGGATCATGCGCTACTTCTTACTCAGACCGGAGACCCTGTTTCTGCTGTGCATCAGCCTTGCACTCTGGAGCTACTTTTTCCACACGGACGAGGTGAAGACCATCGTGAAATCCAGCCGGGATGCTGTGCAGATGGTGAAGGGGAAAGTGGCAGAGATCATGCAGAATGACCGCCTCGGAGGTCTCGATGTTCTGGAGGCAGAGTTCTCCAAGACCTGGGACTTCAAGAGTAACAATGTGGCCGTGTACTCCATCCAGGGCCGGAGAGACCACATGGAGGACCGCTTCGAGATCATCACAGACTTGGTCAACAAGAGTCATCCTTCAATCTTTGGAATCTTTGATGGCCATGGAGGAGAGGTATGTACAACAGAGGATGCTTATGGGGTGCTGGGGAATCTGTGCGAGAAATGCCAATCTCAGGGTGACTCACCAGCCAGGACGGTGCTGTGCCACCACTGCAGGGGCATGGGTCATCTATACCCTGCTGTAATGCCAAGTCAATAGAATATTAAAGCATTGTTATGTGGGAGGTTTGCTTGGGCTTTGGAATATCACACGCTGCTGCAGTACTATAGACACAAGATATTTAGGTGATTAGTTTAATAATGACTGTTGCATGGTGCTACCTTGTAAAAGTGGTAGGTTTATAAGAGTTTAGATTAGTTTATTAATTAAGGTGCAGTGGGGCTCCAAACTATCTAAAAGTTGCAGAAAGGTATGTACAAGTTAAAAATAACTTGTAAAAGTGTGTATTAATCACTACAATTTTTTTTTTTTTATGTTTTGTGACCACAAAATGTTGCTTAATTATATAAAGCATTTCATTTCATAATAATATACACTAATATAATTTCTAACTCTGTTACCTAATAATATAAATGACATATTTATGTACAGCTAACTTTCCAAACTTTTCTTAATACAATTAAAACAATATTACACCAACAGCCAATGTTTATACAGACATGGATTTCCTCATAATAATGAGGTAGGCTTTATTTCTTTGTTTAGCTTAGCATCAAAACACTTAACCCAATTGCTGTTACACCCAGTGATACTGTGGTGTGTTGTAGAAAATGAATAACTATAGAAGAAGTTTAGATGATGTTTCCTTTAACCTTTATTTAGGTGTGCTTTCCTTTTTGTAGTCTACATCCACAAATGTATCAAAAATACCATAATAGCTAATACTATTGTAATAGATGTTATTATTTTAACTTTATTCTCTAAATAATAACTAGAGTTTTTAGTCTTTGTTTTTTTTCTTGCATTCTAAGATTTTTCACACATAAAAGATGGCATTGTATGTGCATATAATGGGTTACTGTTTTTAACATTGGTGGGATCTATAAGGAACGACGCCTCAGTGTGCATAAATATGAAAATGACCTTTAACAATAAGCGAAACATTGTTCACTGAACCTGGTTATTAAGATAGTTATGTCCTGTGAACAGACAGGGTGGACTGGTGACTAAATCTGTCAATTCTTAGGAGATTTTGATGATCCCGATGAGCCATTAACAATTCATTACTGTTTACCAGGAGCTATATTAATGCCAAGTTATTTAGAACAGTGACCCACAAAAATGACAAGTGGAAAATTACTATAGAAACATAGAAGACTTTTTTTTTTGCTTGGCATCACCAAATAATAAAATACATTATAATTCTTGTAATTTTTGCATGTTCATAATATATATATATATTTAGATAATGGGATCTTTGCAATTGAATAAATAACTTTGAAAAGAGGACATTATTTTCTGCTAAATAGAATAATATTTTCTGTTGTTTAAAGACCAGTTATAAGTACACTTGTTAGGAACATATCTATCAATCACACATGCTTCATTATATATGCTTGAATAGAATACAGTACTTCAAACCCTAAAATTATGTTGTTATTTTTTTATATTGTTGCTACAACCACAGCACATGATATGCTAGAATAACACATTTGTTCATTAGGAACATTTACTGGGTACTTTGATGGTTCTAGTGCCCCCCGGTGGGTTTTCATTGTGTGCATGGAGCTGTAAAAATGAAAAATCTGTTATGTGGTCACAGTACTTTCAGAATTGGCATGTTTATTTGGTGGTATAGTCAGGGCTACCAGGGAGAGAATGGGTACAAATTTCTGGAGCCCATGGTCACCTGAGTTTTGTTGGTGAGCTCTGAGTGCAGCTAAGCATTTATGGAGGGTATGATATGACAGAGTCCCAAATTAGCTTGGCATCCCTGGCAAAGGTCTATATTGGTCATAAGGCAATGACTGTTATAGCTGGCAGGTGATTCTTTTTTGCTTTGTTTGTTTTACTGTAAACATTATTCCATATTTGCCTAAGCACAGCATCCAAGGTTTAATGTAAATAATGTACATTGTATTTTATTTACTTTCTTAATTCATTATTCTAATCAACATGAAGAATCGGGGACTATATCTTTATGATTCGCTTTCATAAAACTATAGATATTTTACCCCTCCAACCTATGCGTGCAATCTAAAAAATGGAAAGTTTGTGATATTGCGTAGAGATATCAAAACCATTTTAATATTTAGTTCTGCCCTTCAGAGACCGAACGCATGTTACGTACAATAAGGAACCAGTCCGTCAAATGTAACCAGGATTTGGGTTTTTAAGGTGCCGTTGAAGTTGTGCAGCATGTTTCTTGGCACTAATAGAAAGGCTAACTATAAATAGTTATTTTTGTTTTGTGCGTTGTCTTATTGCATATATTGGGGCTGATCCAGAGTTTTTTGCTATTAAAAATACAAGCACCCTGTGAAGAGGATTTGGATAGGAAGGACTGAAAATGAGCAGGCTTTTGAAACATGCTAACAGATATGTATAGGCAAACAGGTTGAGGTGTAAGACAGCAGCTTGTGAAAGTTTGAATGTTTCAAGGTTTTTTTTAATATAATTAATTAAATTTATAGTTTATAAAGAAAACAACAACCACCAAACCTTAAAAATTGTAATTTATATAAAAAAATACCCAAGCAAAAGGTGTGGCAATCTATTCTTATGCAGTCTTAAAAAAAAAGTGTAATGTGTGCAGAGTTTTATAACATGTTTTATTCTTAAATTAAACAGATTTATTTATATATATTATTTGTTAGATATGCAGGGCTGCCAGAGTAGGGGCACTCATTGATTAAAATCTCCTTTGTGTTACATATACAGCAGCCCTGAGCGGGTGCACGATCTTAGGGGAAAGCGCAGGGAAGCAGGACTACGGTTGTACTAAGCCGGCCACTTTCTAATTTTGCTGTGTTAAAACACTCAGTGGGCCCGATTCAATTATCTGAGAAATTTTCAAAAATATTGCATCGGAAAAAATACGACGCCTTCGCCGGCTATTTAGCGTAAAAAATTCGGCGATTCAATTGTTCTTTTACCGCTGCGCAAAAAGAGCAGGCAGCGAAGGAGAAATTTAACGGGGAAAAAAAAACAACCTTTTTTGAACATCGCAAATCACTGCCTGCTAGTTCTCACGATATTTCAGACACTGGCCAATAACCTGTCATTAGTGCCGGGCATTTCCTGCTAGCAGGAAGTGATTTGCGACGTTAAAAAAAGTTTTTTGTTTTTTTTACCAAGGCACCTGCGCAGCGGCCCCTGGCTGGCAGGGCATGCTGCCGCATGTCCTGGCATCCATGGGCATGCTGATGCTTGTAGTTCTACATGCATCAGCATGCCCTGTCGGGGCACAAGACAGGGCATCGTTAAAAATCCGCACCTCTCATAGGGGCGAATTTTAAATTAACGATATAGTTAAAAAAAACTGCGTATTTTTAACGCTAAAAAATAATTGAATAGGAAAATAAAATATTGCACGTAATTTTGATAAAAATAGCGTTAAAAATACGCAGGCGAACGATTTTACCCTAAATGAATTGGGCCCAGGTGAAAACACAGGTGGATCAGATATGCATCTGCTCTCTTATGCTCGCTCCCTATGTGCACATGGGCAGTGCTAGCTATCACTGTGCTTACAGCTAAGAGAAAAAACACAGCCCTTTATCAACCCAGTCCAGGTATAGCATAATGGCTAATGTATACATAGACATGTCTGAGCTATGTGCAAACTGAAAGACAAAATGTTGGACATTTGTTACCTTGTGTTGATTTGTTTCTTCATTATGTGATTGCTTACATTTTCAGGCTCTTGGGGGAAAAAACCATTTTATTTTACCAAATGATTTCATTTTGGATATTGCTTATTAAAGAGAAAGCTGCAGAGCTTCATTGATTTATTTTTGCTGTTGTACTTTGGCATGAGTGCTCTAAATTTACTTCAGCTGCTGCAAGAGATCAGCCTAGATGCCTTCCTGGAAAACAGGAGGACATGGCTTTGTAAGTATTGGGATGACTATTGTTGATATCTGAAACATTTGCAAAAAGAATGTACAAATCCACCCTGAACTATTAGGTCATTAGCTCTATTATGTTCAAGCAGCAAATTGACCCTATGAATAAGTTTGCTAGATAAACAGTATTTGTCCTTTTAAACTGTTCTTTATTATACAGCCTGCACATAAAACAGAGGCGTTGCTTTGACATGGCCTTGATCCATCTGCAATTACTGACATTTATCTTTAGTAAGTGGGTAACATTTGATGTGTCCCCCCCCCAACTGCCTCTTTAAAGTTCTCTTTCCTCAGCTTGTCGCCTATAAGGAGTGTGTGGCATGGTGCAGAAGGATAGGAATACAATAAAGCACAGCACAGGTCATTCTCAATGTCAGATGGCATCAGCATCAGTATAATTAACCATACAGTGATTGGCAACAAGTGGTCCTTAAATTGTGGCCTTCTTCCCTATTCTGTGTTGATATGAGATTTGTTGATATTTCAGATTAGGCTTTAAATATAAAATATTGTATGTCCTTTTTATAAATTGTGTATGTTATTAGAATAAGCTACTAAACAGTAAAATTGATCAAATCATCCTGGACAGAAATCCTAATGTACATGGAAGAGAAATGTCTCTGATAATTGACAGCTTTGGGTCCCACACTTTAATGTAACGTGAAGCAGATATATATAAAACCTCAGGAAATGTTTTGTGTAACAGTATTCAGTTTCCAGTTGTAGTCATAAATTACATCTAGCTTAACCAATAAAACAGAGCTAAACCCAATTAAAACTATTTATCAATGAATTATAAATATAATTATGTTTGTGGCTAAAACATATTTTATAGAGGGTATTATTTATCAGCTAAACAAACAGAACTGCCCCAAACATGTGTGAGAGATGCCCTAAAGGGGTATTTCTATAAAACCAATCACAGGGCCGAATCCAGAGATCTGATAGTGCCCTATTTTCCATGTGTTCAGACCGGAGACGATTTTTCATCTGCAGTCAGATCAGATTTCTTGTGTTTTTGCAACCTGTGCATGGAACTGTGCTGCCTGTGAGTACGCAATGTGCACTATCTAGACTTCCAACAAATTATACTTCTGACCAGTGGTGGAAGTAGAAATTGAGAAGTGGCGGTATAAAAATATAAAAATAATGGAAGTGAATAGAGATTTATAGTTTTCGATTAAATACATGGGAGAAGTGACAGTATGGCATAACCCCGTATACCCCCTCACTATGAGCCCTGCTTCTGACAGCTTCTAACAAGGTTGTACTTGCAAGTGGTTGTGACTTGGTTTTACAGTGTACACACACAGCGTGTTTATACTGTACAGTGCTACAAGATTGCGCTCTAATCCAGAATTCCGAACAACAGCTTTTCTCCATCTTTGATAATTTATATCTTCTTGACTGTTATATTTTTTAAAGTACTGTTGTGTTGGAAGAATGTAGCTCATTTATTGAACTGGTCGGTATTTGGGGCATAAGCTATAGGCTTTCAGAAAATGCATTGTGGAAAATTCTTCATTTTTGCTTTCCAAATTATATTTGCATGCCATTATATTTTACTGTTAATGTTATAATAGGATCTGTAATAATGAAAGATTCATTTAATGTTTCTGCAGGGAGTGAACTATTTTGCCTTACACAAGAGTTTTGTTGTAAATGTATTTGAAAAATCATTATGTAACTTTCGCAGCATAATGATAATAATACATATCCTCATTTATATTTCATGTTTATTATATAAGTGAATACATTCCCAGTAATCCTGGCAGTTGTCTGTGATGCAGTATTGTATAGAGTTGCAGATATTTCACTAAAATGTATGTGTGTGTATAATGCCACACCCTACGCGTTTTGTCACTCGGACTTCATCAGGGGGTTGGGCTTGGTACCTCGGCATTGTATGCACGAGTTGGAATGTGTTAGATGTCATCCTCATGAATGTGCTCAGTACACTGAACCCATTATATTCCATCTTTGCTGTTACACTTATAACATGTCTGATTTTCGCTTGTTGCCTCCTATATCTTTGGTATGCGTTCTGTGTTTCCTTTTATATATTGGATTTTATGAATAATCGTTATTGCTTTTAATATAT
>WWET01000450.1:467315-484682 GCA_011038615.1 Limnodynastes dumerilii | reverse complement strand
ATATAAAACGTCAGTAGGGATGGCACTCCTCTAATATAGTCAAAATATAGTCTGGTGCACACCTCATTAAATGGTGAAAATATATAGTCCATACAGCGACGCAATGTCAGGAATAGGATACCAATGTTTCAGCACTAAATTGTACTTTCATCAGTGCACAGAGAATACAGTGAAATTACACATATAAATAGAAATAACGATATCAAACACTTACCCCACTTGTGTAAACTGCCTCCCACCAAACCCATGCCACCGGACCTGCCGGGTCCCATTGATTGGAAGTGACATGTTCATGGATTTCCAGTAAGGCACAGCAACGGTAGTCATGGAAGCTAAAGTAAAAAGGTGTAAATAATATGAGAAGCAATACTAGACATAAGGGGCCTGATTCAGAGGCTGAAAATAAGAACTTAAAGTTCCACCTGGGCAAAACCATGTTGATTTCAGGGGGAGTCAAGTTAATTTTATTCTATGCATGCAGGGAGAATGCTTTGCTTTTACTTATTGCACACATATACCATTATCAGCTTCACTTTTAAACTGCTAATTAGACTTGAGCTGGGAAACATCACCTTTTAACTATAATACTGTTGCAACAAATTAAATTTGACTCCCCTGAAATCAACATGGTTTAGCCCAGGTGTAACTTTAAGTTCTTATTTTCAATCTCTAAATCAGGGCCAAGATCATTACTTAACCACAATAGGACATTAATAAAGTGGTATACCACAATATATTGTTATTTCTATTTATATGTGTGATTTCACTGTATCCTTTGTGCCCTGATTAAAGTACTGAAACAGTGTCCTATCCCACTTTGCATTCAGTTGGTTGCACTACCAAAATTTACCCAATGTTAAAATGAGTGTGTTCCCATGCTTAATTAGTTCCGGAAAACACACATTTTCTGTTTTGGCATCTTTATTTGCTTATAAATATGTGTTATAAATGTGTACTCCTTTCCTGTACTACCTAACCAGAGTTCCTACTCATATAACCCTGGATACACATGTTCACCACTTGCCTGGCTAAGACTCTGGATCAGTAGCCATACTGACTAAAAGAGCTATTGAAACAACCAACTAACAGCCTTTTCTAACTGTGTCATATAGCTGTGTCATTCCATTTTATAGGTGACCGTGCCCAAGAGCTTCCACAAAATTCTCAAAATCCATTTTTGTGTGAAATATGTATACACTTTTTTTAAAGGCAAAGTTTACGGTCAAACTAAGACTCCCTTTCCACCAAAGCCTAACCCTGAGACTCACCTATGCTGATCCCCTCACCGCAGCCTAACCGTAAGACTCACCTTCTAAACTTTATCCCCTCCCCGCAGCCTAACCCTGAGACTCACCTTTTATGCTCATTCCCACCCTGCAGCCTAACCCTATGACTCACCTTCTAAACTTTATCCCCTCCCCGCAGCCTAACCCTGAGACTCACCTTTTATGCTCATTCCCACCCCGCAGCCTAACCCTATGACTCACCTTCTAAACTTTATCCCCTCCCCGCAGCCTAACCCTGAGACTCACCTTCTATGCTCATTCCTACCCCACATTTTCTAAATAGAGACAGCTGACAATTAGCTGTCGGCTGTGTGTATTTCAAAAATGTCATTTTTGGAGCGGCAGACATAACCATGCGGCTACGGACATGTTCTCGACACTTAGTGGATGGTATCTTAACACCACTGGATTGATGGACAGAATATCAACAGTGATGCCTGACTGACAAATCGGTTTTAATAGTTGTTCTTATGAAGAGGTGGTGTTCCTGTATTGTTCTTCTCCATAGTTCTGGTTCCCATTGTTTTGCATCTTGAATCTTTAATTCTACTTTGGTCTGAATACATAAAATTGTGTATTTTGTCACAGTGGAAGTTCATTACGTAGGTTCTCATTTGAATTCTACAAAATAATTTGGTTCTATCTGCAAAATTCCTGGCTATTATTCTTTCACCAGCTTCATCTGTTTTTCTGGGTTTCCACTAAAGATGCAGCTGGCCTATATTGGTCATTTGACAAGTCTTGTATTTCATCCTAGATCACGTAGATTTACACTGTATTGAAGACGACATTTGTCTCCATCTACTTGATTTGGTTTCATCTGCATGAAGTGATAATGTAATAGAACTTTCACTCCAACAGATGTACATGTCTCCTCTTCAACCTCTCCACTTAGTGTGGAACTGACAATCCATTCCAAGAAATAGTGGTAGACTTTATATTGCAAATGCAATTCTATAAAGAAGACAAAAAGACTGTTTCACATATCACAAGTATAAGCTTTTACTGTCACATTAATTTGGAATTTTGTTTTATTTTAAAACTTGACTTTTAGCAGTCATATACTTACACATTGCTAGGTGTACAGCAAAATTGTTCTAAATTGCTGTTTAACATTTGCAATGGTTTGATTATAACAAAGTACAACGTTATGTAACAAATATCTAGCAGATGCCTCACACTTTTCTGTAATTAGCCCCAGGTTATTCAATAAACACAACAAAAATTCTATTTCAGTTTATTGTATATTATATACATTTTTTGTTCTTTGATTTATTCTCTTGATCACATATGAAACTGCTCAGAATTCTTGTAGTAAATGCATTGACTTTCTTAGACAACATGTGATGGACCAATCAGATGACAGTGGGCCGGATCCAGACCTACGCACATCTTACGGGCGCTCAAGGTCATTATGGCTGTTTTCGTAGTGGAGAATGCACGTCTGCACTTTCGGCTCTCGGTAGTAAATATGGAGATTCCTACCCTAACTTTTACGACCAGGTCTACAGCCGCAAACCTGATTGTAACGAGGCATCCCCTGCCCTGTGCCCTGATTAACATGTCTGTCTCCGCCTTGATGGTCGTAAATAAGGGGAAAGCCCCCTTCTCGTAACAGCCAGCGTACATTTTGTACACCGACCCTTAAGACGTTGGAAGAAGGTTGTGAGCATGTGCACGATCTTCCAGACAGGGGAATTACGTACGCTCTGTACGTAATTCCCCTTTGTATGGAGTCCAGGATCGGGCCCAATGATCTTATTGGGTAGTCTTTTGGATATCATATATCTGCACTTGTAAACTTTTATATGAATAATTGGACACACCGACCAGATCCAGACCTAAGTGCACTTTAAATACGATCTTGTAGCGTATTTATGCGAACGTAAGTACTATGCACTCCCCTCGGTCGCACGTAATTTATATGATTAACGAGTACCAAACCCTACCTTAACTTTACCTTGCGCATGTATGGTCATACGTAACGGATTGTCTCACGTAACGGCCTAACCCGGCCCATACTGTACAATTTAAATGCCTCCCTCTGCCTAAAATGCGTGTTTCGGGGTGTCGTATGGATGACCCGCCCCTTCGTTCTTAGTTACGAGGAAGGTACGTACAATCAGAGTTATGACGCGTAACATTTGCCGTGCGCATGTGTAGTACATACAAAAAGTCGAAATTACGCAAGCAGCTAGCGTAAATACGCTTTCGTACTGAACTCAGGATCTGGCCCACCGGGTATATAGCCACCTTTCCACCTTTTAGTACCCATTTAATTGTACGCCCTGAGAAAGTGGGTAAAGCACATGCAAAATATTGTAAACTTTGCAGCAAGATATTGTAATTAGTCTTCATATACTTTGAATGCTTTGCCTTTTATACAGATACAAAATATGGTACTTGAAGTATGATCTAAAACTGTATAAAATCCCAAAAGACAATGGTCTGAACAAAAAGATAAGAAAACAAGAATTGGGTAAATTACACGTTTGTTAATGGCTTTTTAAAAAGAACACAAAAAAATGTCCTTATCTATAACTCTGCCATAAAGTGTTATATGAAATTATTGACTGATGTTGTATTTTGAAAAACACACTTTTGGAAACTTTAATATATAAAGAGAGGTTTGTTGTGGAAAAAAAATAAGGAATAGCCACCCCAATGACAGCATTCTAGACCTCTGTGATATGGCTAGTAGAGAAATAATATAAAATAAATAACAGTTCATATTTTAAGAACATACACTTGTCTATGTAGGAGTAATATATGTGTCTATTATTCAGGAATCTGGTCTAGAGTCAAGGTTTTGCATATGCTGTTCCATGGCTGGAAACATGGATGTATACACTAAATGCTACCTGTCCTAATCAATTAAAGTAGCCCTGCCACCCTTACTTTCCTTTGCATGTATGCTATGCTCTTTTGTGAGTCCTGTAATAACGCTTTATATATAAACCACGAGGACACTGTGCACCTGCAAGTGCTGTGTGGTGGTGCAGTTACAGGCAAAAAGGAGGTATTAAAAAGAGCTAATACAAGCTACAAACCTTCCCAGAGACCTGTCAGTAAAACCTGTTATGTGACAATTTGTAACTATGTTCATTTTTCCTCCAGTATTCGTTGTTAGTAAACATTTCTAGTGAAATCAGCAGCTGTTGGTTGTAGAAATGTAGGTGTAATTTATTAGCTTTCTTGTTGCTGACAAACTATATTTCTTTGCTGTAAACTGGTTTGTCATCATGAATTACCATGTACAACAAATGGGACATCCTTTTATAGTAAGATGTACATAGTATTTTTTTTTTATTATTTATCAATTTTTATTGGGCATTTTCAAGTCTCTACCTCACAAATATGTGCGTTAATTTAGGACAAAAATGGACTCCATGTGCTAGATTTATTAAGCTGTGGAAAAGAAAAAGTGGAGATGTTGCCGATAGCAACCAATCAGATTCTAGCTCTCATTTTCCTACTGCATACTCGCATCTCCACTTTTCTTTTTCCACAGCTTAGTAAATCTAACCCCAGACAGTAAATAGGTATTAACTAATAATAACAAAAATCATAAAAAAAATTTAAATAAAGATATAACTTGTTTTCACAGTGAGGCTGCTTTTTCAAATAGTGGAACTTTATGCCTCTAAGTACATTAAGTCCAATTGGCGCTTAGTGCAGCAGCTGTGGAAGAGGGTCTTGTCTACCCTCTTATAAACAAAGCAAAGAAAAAAGAAAAGCTAATGTAATTGTATATTTAAGTAATTAAAAAATTCACCACCTTTGAAAAAAAGGAAGTAAACCGAGCAGCTTTAATAAAACAGAAATATTTATTATTCAATAACAGGATAAAACATAAAAACGTGTGTAGATAGAACAGGTATGATCACAGTTAGAGATAAATATAAATGCTTGCCAATTTAAATACAGAGATATAAATATTAAAACAGATCACAGTCCCATTACTATGTAACTGCACCCAATACAATCGCTGCTGAGAATGTCACAATCTTGTATTTACAAGCACAGCTGAGAATGTTACAGTCTTGTATTTACCACTGTTTGGAGACCAATAAGTCGATTTATTAGGAACACAAAGTCCCACAGATAATCAGGTAAATAGTTGTGGAATGAAAGCTGGCTTTATCCACGGGTAAGATACAGCAGCAGCTTAGATGAAATAGGTATAAATAAAGTGCTTGAAGTAGGGCTTGTTAAAGGGCAAATAGTGTCGGTATCAGTATGAATCTCCAAAGTAAAAGTTTGATACCGACTTAAAGATATCTTTTGCTTTTTGCAAGTGTGCTGTGTCTATTAGGAGATCTTTGGACAGTTCACACTGGTGTGATGTCTTTTGATTGTGTGATTAGAAAGATTATCTGCTAAAAAAGCCCCAGTGCGTACCTAGCCCTCTGCTCTGCAGGATAAACCTCTCTGAATTTTCCTGAGTTTACTTGTATAATAGGAATATTCTTGGTCATTTTCTGCTTAGGTTGGCTGTTTCTTTAGAGGAATTTACAACAACGGTGACATGCACAATATTTAAAATGTTACAACCAGCCATAATTACGTTTGATAGTATTAACCTTTTAAGAGGTCATACATAACATGTGTATAGAATAGAATAAGGAGAGCTTATACTAATAGACCTCTGCCACCCATAGGTTTCTTAAGAGGGATATATAAATAAAATACTCTTCAGTACACAGAAAAAAGCATATAGTAAAAACAATACAATCAATATTAATGAACAAATTGTTGATATGGCCAAGGTAAGGGTTTTTAACTGAAAAATCCAAATAGCTTCCCATTTACAGAAAATATTATAGCTATCACCATCCTCAAGTGTCTTTTTTTATTGGTTCGATTATTGCTAATTTCCCCAACATGCAATATGTTCTGACAAATTATGGTTTGTATTTTTTTACATTTTGTACTATACATAACTGTGTAGTACCCTGTATTTGGATCACTAGAGAAAGGGAACATATCTGGAAACATGTTTGCCTTTACTGTTCCTGTATGTAAGTGTTATGGAGAATGGGTGCTTTGACCAGGGCACGGAGTCTAACTAGGGCCTGGTTTTCACTAGAGTCCATGATGGTGGGGATAGGCTGGAGTGCAGGACGCCTAGCAGGTCGCAGCCCTTGGAGGCGACACCCAGAGAAGAAACGAAAGCAAAGGCGGAAGGAAGCAGATGAGAGAAGGCAGGGGAAAACTGAAATTGGGGACAAGAAAAGAGAGCTAGAAGGGACCATCTCTGACAAACATCACAGAGAGGCAGGCAGGATGAACTATGGTACACACACACACACACACAAACACGAGACACCACAGGGGTGCCACACAGTCACAACCAAAGGAATGGGCTAGGCAGGATCAAGAGAAGACACTGGGTAATAAGACTGGAAAACACAAGGAGAGAGGCAAGGGTTAACTGGAGCAGGGGAACTCAGACTAAAGAACTAGAGCTATAAACAGTACGGAGGAATAGCACTGCTAGAACTTATAATGAGATTTCTGGCTATTGATTGGCCAGCAGTCCAAAACAGGGAAAATGATTGGCTGGAGTCCTGTTTGCAATCACTGCAGCCAGAAGGCTATAAAAGACAGAGGGCCGGATTCAGAGCTCCGGCCGCAATGCAATCGATGCCGGAGTTCTGCAAAAAGTGCTACTGCGCATGCGCAGTAATTTTGGAACGTGATCTATGTTACTTCTTGCAACGTAGATTGCGTACACGCGGTTTTAAAGACCACGTGTACGCAATCTACGTTGCAAGAAGTAACGTAGATTACGTTCCAAAAGAACTGTGCATGCGCAGTAGCACTTTTCGCAGAACTCCGGCCTCAATTGCATTGCGGCCGGAGCTCTGAATCCGGCCCAGAGAGAGAGAAGGCCACGCCCACTCTAAGCAGCAGCTGCTGGTAACAGACGTGCAGGCCATTTAAAGTGCAATGGCCTGCAGGAAAAGATTCCCACAGAGGCACAGGGACAAGTCAGAAAACAAAGGTAATAATTTACATGATGCCATGACTTGATTGGTGGCATGTAACAGTAACCTCTCACACAGATTTAGAACTGCAGTTCCGTTTGTGTCTGGAAGGATGGAGTCGCCGCTTGAAAAATAACGGTTTTAGAAGTAGAGACAGATGAAAGCTAATTTTTCGTCTGTCTCTATTTCATAGACGCAGCCATTTTAGATTTTTTTTTACGAATTGTATGCTGATCAGCATAGTTACCCATTCATTTTTCACAAACACTGCAGGTGATGCATCAGACCCGGGGTCTTTTATGTTTAGGCTGTGGGGAAGGGAGGGTTAGGGTAATGAAAGGGGAGGGTTAGGATGCAGGGAAGGGAATGTTAGGGTTAGGCTGCGGGGAAGGGAGTCTTAGGGTTAGGCTGTGGGGATGGCAGTGTTGGGGTCAGGCTGCAGGGATGGGAGTTTTAGGGTCAGGCTGTAGGGATGGGGTCTTAGGGTCAGACTGTTTAGAGTAAGGATTAGGGAAAGGGTTGAGATAAAATTTAGACTTACCATTCAGATCTTTGTCTTCACTCTTCTGTGGATCGATTGCTTTGCATCTGCGAGGCAAAAGCAATCAATTTCCCAACCAGTTCGCAACTGGCTGGGAGAGAATGTCCCTTTCAAATAGGGCCGTTTGCAGCGGTGACCCACACCTGTGTCTGGATTGTGCCTAAGCCTTTAATAAGTTGCATGGGGTTTTAGCAAATATGGGATGCCTTAGTTTTTAGGTTCCAGCCTGGATCAGGCTCGATTGCATCATCTTGTGTTTCTCTTCATGTGGCTACAAGTTCTAGAATTTGTTCAGTCATAGTACGACTACATAATTTTTTTTTACCATGGCTCATATCCAGAGGGCTTAATTACAAAAGTTGTATGTTGTTAGATGAACATGTTCTGACTTGATAATCATAACAATATTCTTGGTCACGCTGTGGTTTTAGCACATCCAGCAGAAAAGTAGTGGTGCCAGCTTGTAAGTATTTAAGGCTATTTTGTCAGTGCTTTACTACCACATAGTAAGGACCCCATTCTAATGTCAGCAGGAGGCCAGACAGTAACTCTCTAGGCTTCTTTCATTTCGATTTCAGCCATGGAGAAAACAATCATGAGATAAGATTCCAATGTAAGGGATAGTTAAATCACAGTATTAGGTGGTAGCAGATCATTTCTTTGTCATGTGATTGTACACAAAGTCCCAGTGGCCACTGTTTACTGCAAATATGCGTGTGCAAGCTGAGATGCATATATAAATAGTTGCTATTGCTTCTTGGCACTTAGTAAATACAGAAGCCATTATTTATGTAATAATTATCCTAATTTCATGAAGTCTAAATGTTCCCTCAGTTTAATTATATGGCACAGTGCCCATCAATGTATATATAAATAGCTGTGTACTGACTAGATGTCGTCTCGGTTGAGGTAATATGAAAAGTTAAGGCTACAAGATATGTCTATGCAGAGAGCTTTAATGACTTTACAGTTGTGTGGTAACATGAGTAGCCAATCCCTTTACAGAAAATAGCAATTGATGGTCTCACTGAAGAATTGCTCCCATCATTTCCGACCTTGTCTGCTTCACAGCTGTGTGAGCAGCTGACATCTCCAACCAGACAATCAAAGTACGTGTCTTTACTGCTAAACCACACTGCAATTATCTGTACACCGTTCTGCTGGCAAACCTTAAAGCTGCTCTGGAAAAACTAACATTTATTTGGTGGTACACAGAGAAGTGAGATGTTTTGTCTCATCATTGCAACATGTAAGCCATCAAAATGTGCATAAATTGTTGTCAAAGAAAAAAACGCCCTCAGAGACCAAGCGTTTAATTTCAGTAAATTAATATTGCTGAAATTACCTTGGTAAGTCTCTACCAATACACTTCTCCAACTACAGCAAGTACATAAAGTGCTTAAGGCCACCAAGTGTTCCCTCTGATAACTACAGACCCCATAATAGATTTTCCTGTGGTCTGCCTCAGCCAAGGGCACATTGTGATTTGCAATTAAATGAAAAAATATGTAGCACAAGGGTGATTTAAACTAGAGTGAAAATGTAATTAATTGGCAAAGATGGCTAAATTAACTTTACTATATGTTCCAGGCAAAATGACCATGTGACTTTTCAGCAGTTTGTATCTTATGAATTAATAAACTTAAATAATTTTCTTAGTAATTTTTCCAGTTCTATCTATTTCAACTTAGTTTAGATAAAGCATGGCTATGAAATAACAACAGTGGACTGGATAGACTGATATATGTTGTATGATTCTTCATTGAAGCAGGTTTATTTTCTCATGGCTACTAGAGCAACTACACAACAGTGGAGAGTCTCATTTCCTCCACAGTTGGGAGGGTAAGAACTGAATAATCAGTATCATCAACACTTGGCAAAAGGGGCATTTATATAGGAATGGGATAGATTACATATGAAGTAGTAATGTGCAGCTTTGCATCATCAGGCTCCATAGCAAGTTTCAGAGAGGGCCAACAATGCCACTATATGCCGTCATGAAACTTGCCCTGAGTGACTGAGAAGATCGGAACGGCCACTTCTGTCCATGCCTTATAGCACAGAGGAGGTATGCGTTTTCTTCCATTAAGTACTGTGTATCCACGACACAGAACCTGAGAAGGATAGTAGACAACTGTAATTGTTCTACCACTGGAACTGTAATACAGTGATACTGGAAATAAACCATTGGGTAAGGCTGGATCTGACCCATTATTTGTAATTACTTGTATTTTTTCATTATTTCTAATAGGATTAAAAACGAAGTACTTCATCTACTATGTGCCATTTCATGGCATTGTTGTGCAGACTTACCACTGTTCATTTATAAAAGTTGGCTACTCTGGGGGCCTATAGTGTTGTAATGGATGATGTAAGCTTAGATAAGTCCTGGGTGTTGTGTTATGTATGTACTATATAATGCTCTTTATATGATATCTTTTTGCACATGCATTGGCTACATGTTTATATGGCGTAAAAGAAATGTGTCAATATAAATGACACAAAAATGTGAAAAATAATAATGAATGTTTGTTGACGGAGGAGGAAAAGGGAGGTTATAGTTCAAGTTTATTAGTAAACCGTAAGAAATTTCTAAAAAGTAATGGAACCAATCACATTATGGCTTTCAGTTATCCTATACATACTAGATATCCTGAAAATGATTGGGTGCTGTGGGAAACATTTTCCTCTGGATTTCCTTGATTACTGTATATAATTCTGGATGCCTTATGAGCAACAACAAAAAGGAAATAATCTTCACTTGGACAAACCATGTTGCAGTGTAAGGGGTTCAATTAATTTAATATTTTGAAATTAAATGTTACAATTTTTTTTTTGCATGCAGGAAAAACACTTTACTTATGTCTATACTGAACAGCCTTATTTTAACACAGCAATTTAGGGTTTAACTAGGAAACGTCTTCTTTTCAGCTCTAATCCTTTCTGCACATTTTCAATCTACCGCTTTTCCTCATTGCAAATGAACTTGGTTTTGCTGAGGTGTAGATTTTCTTTCTTTTTTTTTCCTTTGTTGTTTTCTCCTAACATTGAACCCTTTATATCCAAATATCAATAAAAGGAATAAATAAAAAGAGATTTAAAATAATTTTCCATGGTTTGATTAGCAAACGTGTCAGAAAAACTGAACATGTATAGGAAAACAAAAGCATTTTCAAAAAGCTTTAAAAATAAAAAAAAACTAGAAACATGTGGAATTTGGAGGAAGTCAGTATTGCAATCTTACTTAAGATGAGATGGCTCTAAGAATACCACTGCCGACTGCATGTCCCAATGCGCATGCCGATTCACATGCACAGGGGCACCAAGAGGGGGTACTATATACCCAGGCGCAGGCATGCTGGGAGCCCATACAAGCCGACTGATAAGCAAATATACAAGGTATACATATGTAGCCATATGAGATAAACTAATTGAAAAATTAGCAGTCAGAATTATATATTTCTACTCTATGTATCCTTTTGTTTTGTTTTTGTTTTCTTGCTTTTTTTTGTTTTATAATTAAATCAATGCAGTGGGCCAGATCCTAAGCTAAGTACGCTAGCCCAGGGGTCGGCAACCCGCGGCTCTTTCAGACACCAGCAGCGGCTCCCTTCTAGCATCCTCCCTCCTGACCGCGGCTCACACACAAAGGAGGCTGATATTCATATAAAGGGGGCACAAAGGAGGCTGATATTCATATAAAGGGGGCACAAAGGAGGCTGATACACATATAAAGGGAGCAAAAAAGGAGGTTAATACACATATAAGGGGGGGGGGCACAAAGGAGGATAATGCACATATAAAGGGGTCACAAGGAGGCTGATATTCATATAAAGGGGGCACAAAGAAGGCTGATATACTTCTAAAGGGAGCACAACGGAGGCTGATACACATATAAGGGGGCACGAAAGGAGACTGATATACTTATAAAGGGGCACTAAAGGAGGCTGCTATACTTATAAAGTGGGCACTAAAGGAGGCTAATACACATATAAGGGGGGCACAAAGTAGACTGATATTCATATGAAGGGGGCACAAAGGAGGTGAATATTCATATGAAGGGGGCACTAAAGGAGGCTGATATTCATATAAAGGGGGCACTAAAGGAGACTGATATTCATATAAAGGGGACACAAAGGAGGCTGATATTCATATAAAGGGGGCACAAAGGAGGCTGATACACATATAAAGGGAGCAAAAAAGGAGGTTAATAAACATATAAGGGGGGGCACAAAGGAGGATAATGCACATATAAAGGGGTACCAAAGGAGGCTGATATTCATATAAGGGAGCACGAAAGGAGGCTGGGCACATATAAAGGGGGCACAAATGGAGGCTGATGCATATATAGGGGGCACAAAAGGAGGCTGGGCAAATATAAGGGGCACAAAAGGAGCAGGTTCATTGATTTCATAAATGCAACACACTATAGTTTTTATTATACATAGCATAAAGGTAAAAACCGATATATGCAGTGTTATCTTCATTTTAGATGTCAAAAGGGTTTTGTGGCTCCCGAGGTTTACTTTTCTGGAGGAAACTGGTCCAAATTGCTCTTTGAGTGTTTAAGGTTGCCTACCCCTGCGCAAGCCGATGACGTAAAATCGCCCATTTGTATTTACTGCGCATGCGTGCGGCAGATGTTGAGCCACGTAATTCCTAACATACGTACCATCGTAACTACGAACGAAGGGGCGGAGCATCAATACGACACCTGTAATAACGTTTTGGAGGCGGAGGGTGGCATTTAAATTGGACAATATGGGCTGGGCTTGGCCGTCACGTACGGAAATCCATTACATACGTCAGTACTTACACTAGGAAAAGTTAAGGTAGGGTTTGGGCAGTGTAAAACAGCCAAAGTACGTACGACCGAGGGGAGTGCATAGTAATTACGCTAATGTAAATACGCGTTGTAACGTAACTACCCTGTAGTTCTGGATCTACCCCAATATGTCTAAGATTTTAACATATTATGCAGCGCTTTACAACCAAAGAGTGTTATCAAGCTATTAATTAAGATATACATTATTTTTTGTCCTGAATTCTGGGATATATGTCATGCTCCAGCAAATGGGCGCTGTACATTTATTCCAATGCTTTACACGGCAATGCAGGATTCTTCTGTAGAGGGGTGGCCTAGCACTTTTAACCTGCCAGGGATGCACCCAATATTTTGAGCACACCCTTTTGCGGGCATAATTATCTATAATAATCAACTATGGGGGGGAGGCAAGCAGGTGCTGTGTTGGGGCCCAGAATTCCTCTCGACGTGCACACACTATACCGATTTACCAGCAGATCTGAGATCACCAAATCTCCTACCAATCTACTGAAACGCTTGTGAGTCACAAATGGTTGTATGTACACACTACCCATCTCTCTGTCTGATATCATACTTTAATTAATTGCGAATATTAGGTAGTTCAGAAAAAAACTAATTTCTACAACCCATGGGTTGTGCAAGGACACGCAGTGAAAAGAATATTAAAACACTCCGCACACAGACAAATTCAACATTTCTATTTTTCTTTATTTTTAACAGCAATTATTGTTTCTCAGTGTATAAAAAATGATACATTTAAATTTTTTTTTATTTTGACTCAATACATTGTTTTTTAAGATGACGATAATAGTATGAGTACAGTGTAGCAACCATGAAGTCATGTAACCGTGCTTAGTGACTAAAAAATAATGCAATTTCCTATATTTGTAGAAATATGTTCAGGACTGTGAATGTGCATGCAAGCGTGACAAACCTGAATTTACATTTATTTACTTACCAGAACATAATCTGCCCTGAGAAAAGTGTTTTCAGTGTCTCCAAATACTCTGCAAATGACTGCAGTATCCGTATATATATTGTGTGAGGCCGAGGCTGACAGCATCCTTCATGTATGATATACTGTATATATGAGGGGAGAGGATCACAAAAAGCACAAGGCATGGAAACTGCTGAATGCCTAGTATTGACATGTCAGTAAAATGGCAGCTGATGGATCCATATTTCCTTTCTTTTTCTGATATTAATAGTTAACGAGGGCAAAGATTTATTGAAAAGCGCTCAAGAACATCTTCCTTTAGTATTTTAAGTGTCTTTTTCTTCATCCCTAGAAATGGAAAAAATTACTCAATCTCCTCAATAGAAATTTACAACATTTATTATATGGCTTTGCATCATTTTTTTATGGATTATTCTAACTGTGGACATGTAGATAGACAAGCTCCATGTGCAGCAGATGAAGACTACTGGATCTGGTGCTGTGTGTTATTAAAATAAGCTCCAAAGTTACCCTTCCCTTTCCTTCCCCAACCCATGCAAAAGGCAGACATTGCTTTCTACCTAGAGAGAGCCCATAAACACACAGTTCGAGCTGTAACTTAGAGCCTGTGTCAAGAAGGGAATCCATCACAACTTAACCAAAGTAACCAAAAATGTCTGCACTTCTATTGCAAAAAGAAGATGGGACACATTGCTCATAATTCAAAACCCCCCCTAAATGTACAGAATTTTTTTTATTTAATTTACATTTAAAGTAAACAACCAAGATTAAGACAAAGAACCCGTTGTCAGTCTGTGGCCAGAAATGGCTGAAATAGAGACAGCCGAAAGCCCTGTCCGTATTTCGAAAAACAGCCATTTTCGAATGTTATATTTTTGGGTGAGTATGCTGATCGCCATACTTTCCCATTCCTTATTTGGAAGCCGCCCATCGGACCGGTCGCACCCGCCGCAGACCCAGAGACATTTAGGTTTAAGCAGTGTGGAAGGGAGGGTTAGGGTTAGAGTCATGGAAGGGGAGGGTTAGGGTTAGGGTCAGCCTGCGAGGAGGGAGTCTAGGTTTAGTCTAGGTCTAGGTTTAGGCTGTGGGGAGGGGAGTCTTAGGATCAGGCTGTGGGGAGGGGAGTCTTAGAGTCAGGCTACGAGGAGAGGAGTCTAAGGGTTAGGCTGCAGGGAAGGGAGGATTAGAGTTAGGCTATGGGAAAGCAAGGGTTAGGGTCAGGCTGTGGGAAGGGAGGGTTAGGGTAAGGATTAGGTAAAGGGTTGGGGTAAACTTTAGACTTACCATTCGGCGCGACATCTTTGATGGTTCGGGGATCGATTCCTTTTCTCTTTAAGGCAAAAGCAATCGATTTCCCAGCCAGTGCTGCACTTTCAGAATAGGGCGTTCTCAGCAGTGACCCACACCCCAAAAGACCAGATCCTGAACTCCATGGGTTTACTACACGCACGGAGTCTGTCAGTCCGCACGGAAGAGGGGAGTGAACTCTCCTGGCAATCCGCCCTCTCGTGTGGACTTTAAGTCACTTATGCTTATGCCATCTTGTGGCTTATGCCATCAGGCAGCCTTATGTCACCCATGCAGATCAGTGGTCCGTATGACTGGTGAGCCGCACACATGCCCCACCCCCCCTGTAAAATTTCAATGCTCCCCCCCCACACTTGAAGATCTGTTGCAGAACATCTGGCATGCGCATAGCCAAATATTTTCCCGACTTCCGTAGACAGCATGCAGAAGTCGAGACACTTTTTGTTTACGATATAGTAAATTATTTATTATTATCATTTAAATGCCTGTAATTGCTTTTCCCTATACCACAGAATGTTTATAGTGAAAAGCATTTTTCCATAACATGAGCCAAAGAAGGCATAAATCTATACCTAAATTTCTCTGTGGATTATATGGGAATAATGCCTTGGGGTTGCTTTTGAGCTGTTTACCAACTGTTCCTATGTGGGAGAGTTCTTATGCAAGTTAATGTAAGAATATTTCCATTTTTATGTGTACCTTGGAAACTGGGCACAAACATGGCATGGAATAATTTAAAGGAAAAGTAATTTTGTGTGCAATCCACTGAAATATTTCATCATATTCTCTCATTCTGGGCTTAAATTAGTTTTAGAAGCTGAGTTTATGAATCAGAGAGAATAAGCAGTGCTCCATAACTTAAATTTCTTTATTTAATTACTTTGAACATTAAGATTTGTGAGTTTTCTTTATGTCAAATGATGCTGTTTCTAGATTCTTTCTGTGATATCCTGCTGTCTTTTTCCCAGAATGCATTTGTTTGTTTATGGTGTCAGGGCTCTGCTTTGTTAACTGCATCAGATACAGCTGTATCTAAAGAGCTGCTTTTTATATACTAGCTAAAGAAATGGGTAGTTATATGAGCCAATCCCAGGGCAACCATGACACTACCTCCATCCTGCCTGCTGAGAAAGGGGAGTGACAGGTTCATGCACTACCTTCTTCCGTGCGGAAGTTACATGGGAATCTGAATCAGGCATAACAGCGGGTATACTTTCTGAGCCTGCAGTTGCTTCCTCTTCATGTTCATACTTTCATCCAGTAAAAATACTCCTCATAGAATTTTTAAGGAGTATTTCTATAAAAAGAGGAGCATATTATTATCGGTAATTCAGTTAAATGGTAAAGTGATCAATGCTTTTCGAAACTCAAAATTTAGAAGTAATAACTATGATCGGTTGCTCCCCTTGCCTCAATGCCAAAATCTGGACATCATATAACACTTATCTATATTCTTTATTTACCTAATTACGCTTCCCTTCCCTTTTGTAGTCTAAATGGAAATTAATAAATGGAGATTTTATATAAAAATGTGCAGAGTTCTGGCAGAATTGGCGACACTAAGATTTTGAGAGTAAAGTACTAAGAGTCCAGGGCTTCAGGGGCGGAACTACCATTGGTGCAACAGTTGCAATGGCACCAGGGCCCAAGCTGATACAAGGGCCCAAAGCCGTCATCATTGCACCGCTGAAGCTCCCCACTGGGTTACCTGGGATAGCATCAGGGCCAAAGCATATTTTTCGCACCTGGGCCCACAACTCGCTAGTTCCGCCTCTGCAGGGCTTCCAACGTTTCAGTTTTAATTACAAAGCTTTTGTTGTTAAAACTGAAACATTGGAAGCCCTGGACTCCTAGTACTTTATACAAAAATCTGAGTGGCACCAATTCTGTCAGAACTCTGCACATTTTTATATCAAATCTCCATTTAATCATTTGCACTTAGACTACAAAAGGGAAGGAATGCGAGCAGTGATCCAATATATACCAGCCTATATTAACCAGCACTTTATTCTGAATCTACAGACTGTATTTCTATGATTTGCACTTTGGTCTTCATCAAGTACTAATCTTTGGTATATTATTCCATGAATTTGCAATGGTGATGTAGATGTGTTTGAATGAGATTGCCAATGTTTGACCTGATCATTTAAAGCAGAAATTGTGAGCTAGATACTCACACTGTGCATGTTTTTTGCGCTTCATACACAGTGTGTTTTTTTTTTGTTTTTTTTTGCTGTGGTTCTTATGTGGTGTCAGCGCTTATTTGTACTCTAAGTTGAAATGAATAAATGGAGATTTGATTTAAAAAGTGCTGACATTGGACAGAAATAGTTCTTTCCATATTACATTTATCTTCTTGCAGTCAGGCACCTGTTTCTTATACATTATTTTCTAATTAAGTAGGTAAATTCCTGTATATATATATATATATATATATATATATATATATATATACACAT
>WWET01000450.1:454334-467284 GCA_011038615.1 Limnodynastes dumerilii | reverse complement strand
TATCTATATATATATATATATATATATATATATATATATATATATATATATATATATACACATACCTTAAGATCCTGGCTGTAAGGGAAGCAGATAAAGAGCTGGCAGCCATGCGGAGGTTCCATGACAGGCTTTGATAGGAAGTCACAGTGTGAATGAGTCATCACTGGATGCAGAGCTGTAGAGTTCTGTGTCTCTCTCTCTCTGCAGAAGGTGATGACTCATAGGCTTCACTGACAGCTTATCAGTGTTGGCAGCCATAATTCTCCAGGGCTAAAGAAAAACATTAAACATTAAAGTAATTGTAACTTGTGGGCCCCATATCAGAATTTTGAAGGGGCTCCCTATCTCAGCTGTCTCCAGCAATGGCACTTGTCAGCATTAGTGCATGGAATGACAGAGGAGCTGGCACCAGCTGTTTCTTAAGCAGTGTTGTGGAGTCTGTCTTTGCAGCGCTGCTATAGAGAGTCACAGTGAATGGTGTGTTCATCTACTGTGGCCCTCTATTGTAGTGCTGCAGAGACAGACTTCACAACACTGCTTAAGAAGCAGCCAGTGCCAGCTCCTGGACAAATGGTAAGTACATCCTGTACAGGTGCGGTGGGGTGATTGCCGGCCCACTAGGCCCCATAGCAATTGAACCCATTGCATCTGGTTGGTTCTAACAGCAATAGAGAATTTGATTAACTATTTCTCTGTAATCAGTGACTACTCCAATGTACAATTAGTGCTAAGTGATAATGACTGTGACATACTTTATAATATTTATACAATTTTTAAATGTAGACATCCAATATATTTCTGTATGGTTCCTGTGTGAGCAATAAGGATTTGCCATTTTTAAATGTAGACATCCAATATTTTTCTGTGTGGTTCCTGTGTGAGCAATAAGGATTAAGTATATTTAGAACAAATACATGTGTGCTGTAACATATCAGAGGCTATAAAGGGATTAATTACATAACCCATACACTATTTCTTATTCTGGTGAATTGTGTTTCAGGAGATGGCATTAGCTTCCTGCTACAGAAATAGCAGCCCATTTCTTTCTAATACAGCGATTGTGCTTTTCTGTATTTTTCATATTAAGGTTACTTGTAGGTCAAATATTTTCAGCATTGAGTTGATCCTTCCTACTTCCAATGCAAAGTGGGCTGTGCAGTGTACATTAATGTGCAGTACTATGTACATAAATCATAGTAATTAAACAATAAATACATGCTTCTTGTAAACTTCTTAGTGAAACGTTATATACCATATAATGAGATGGTCTGCAATATTCTTCAGTATTCCATTTTATCAGTTAGTAAACAAGCAAAATAAGGAAAAGAACAACATTTTTGTGCCACCATTACCTGTGTCTATAGCAAGCAGCAAGCAAAGGCTTGGGCATAACTAAGAATGTCTGTCTGAGCCATATACCAAAACGATATCCGTATATCATCATAAAGTCAAACACACCATGGTGTCTGCTTAATGCCCAGTGTCTGTTCAATTACAATCTGACACATTTATCTGAATGCTGAAAACAGGCAGTTTATCCTCATGTAATTACTTGGATTAATATTTTTTTAGATGATAGTAAGTTTGTACATGTAAGCACATTTAAATAGCTGCTTACATACACCTCCTGAGCATATTAAACATTGACTTTAATGTTTCCATAATCAAGTATATAATTAGAAAGGTGCTTGACAGATAAATGTTACCATATGTAAGATCCTTTTTATGGGTTGTGGTAAATGAAGTATTTGGCCACACACTCTTATTTACTACATAAATGAACTTTTAGCTCCAACTATATCAGATGACAACTGACACAAGCCTAAACAAAATTTACTGGAATTTACTGGAATTTGTGCTTTCAGAACATATGTCATCTAATTTTTAAAGGTTAAAGGCAGACTTACCAACTCTTCCTGAATGTGTGGGAGATATATTGGGCTCTAATTCTGATTCATAAAACAAACACACTAAAATCAACTGGACAGGTGTTAGGTGCAAGTAATAGGAAGTGGAGTAACTAATGACTATTTCATTGTGGTGAAGAGCAGTGGCCAGTTTCTTGCAGCATACCTCCTCCTGTTTATTTACCACAGCCCTTAGACATTCCCATTGGGGAGCATACCACGGCCCGTATAACATATACGTCTGGTTTTTAGCGATTTTTACTACTGCGCATGCGTAGTCATTTTTTTTACGTAATCTACGTATCTTTTTCTTACGTAGATTGCGTAAATGTGGTCTGAAAGATAAATTGCTACGCATGCGCTGTAGTAAAAATCGCTAAACACCGGACGTATATGTTATATGTCCGGTACTCTGAATACGGGCCCACATTCCCATGGAAGCATCGAGGTTTTAACTGTACTGCCTCCTTAATAATGTTAGCAGGTACTATGCTGAATTTTGATAGAGAAGCTTAAAATAATTCATAAAAAAGCCTTAAAAAAAGCAGCTGGCTTTCCTATTTTTCTCTTATTTAATTTATAAATATGGTTAGTTTCTCTAACACTTGAAAACTGCTTATTCCAAAGGTTATTAATAAAACTTGTTTTCTTTTAAAAAGATAGCACATTACTTACATTATTTATGTAATTGTTAACATTTTCTTTTCAAATACTAAAATGAACATGAAATTATCGGCTGAGTTAAACAAAGAAATGAATTAATTGTTAGACCATCACAGTGCATTTCCTATTTCTGCCTTTGTTTGAGGTTGTTAAAGCCTGCATGGTTTAATTATGTGAAATCATGCATTTGAAAACTGATATGTTTTGTGTTATTTTAAGTTGAAAGATGTGTTTTCTCAAGCTGAAAGTGTATTAGCAGCGGAGTCATTAATTAGTAGGTAACGTTACATTGCCTTCAGGGTACATCTAGTGAGTACCTTACATAGTTTTACAAGATATTAATATTATCTTTACATTGCTCTAAACTTTTGTTCTAGATGTTTTTTTACAATGATTTAAATTTTACAATGATTTTCTGATTCAGTTGTATGTGGACAACACAATAAAACGGGTATCGGGGTTGGCTAAAAGGATGAATTTCTGGTGGTCATAGGAAGACTGAAGAATCCACAACATAAAGGACCTGATGCAGTTTTTGTGCATCAGAAGCACAGGCAAGCTATTGAAACGCATGCACCCTATCCAAAGTTCCAGCCAGAGGCGGAACTACCATTGGTGCAACGGCATCGGGGCCCATGCTGATCCAAGGGCCCACAGCCATCTTCACCGCACTGTTAAAACTCCCCACCAGGCTACCTGGGATATCATCATGTCCGAAGCATATTTTTGGCACCTGAGCCCACAACTCGCTAGTTCCGCCTCTGGTTCCAGCAGTAGCATCTGTGAATAGTAGTACTGCAAATGAGCACACATTTGAAACATGCAATCTGACATATACAGGCAAATAGGCTAAGAGGTGTAATGCAGTGCCCTTTACAAGTTTGTATGTTACAAAATTAATTTTTTTTATAGAAAACACCCAAACCACTATCACACAAAAGTAACTTTTTCAACCTGACCGTCTTAGATTTTCATGAAATTTGGTAGGATGGTAGACGACATAAAGTAAATGCTTGCAAAACGAATCGTAACTTTGCTTTTGATTGTGGTAGAACATTCATGTTGGTCTTATTTTGAAGCTAAGGGTTTTATCGTTTTCATAAAAAAATTGGAAGGGAGGTTTAGGGTAATAGAAGGGGAGTGTTAGGGTAAGGATTAGGGAAAGGGTTGGGGATACTTACCATTTGGAGCACCGTGTTAAGTGCTTCGGGGATCGATTGCTTTGCCTCTGCAAAGCAGAAGCAATCAATTTCCCAGCCAGTTCAGAACTGGCTGGGAAAGAATGGCCCTATCGCAGTAGGGTCATTTGTGGCAGGGACCCACACCCATTTTAATGCTAAATAGGTCAGGATTGCCAAATCTTGGCTAATATGTAGGTTTTATTCACTGGCATCATGACTTTATATTGTCAAAAACCTGGTTGACATTTCCAAATGTCTTATCATTTACAGTAGGGGAGTTTCATATTAAAAAAAAATAAAATAAATTTAACAACTTTCTTTCTGATACAAAAGTTCAGGTTATTTTTTTTACTCAGTATAAAATGGAGAGACAGAGATGGAGATTAAGTTTTCTGTATAACATGGCATGAAAGCAAAACTGTTATACGTTCTTAAAATAGATACAAATAGTGGAGCTCATTTTTTAATACAGGGTAGAAACTCTACTTAGCAATCCGTCAAAGCACAGCTCTGGACATATTAAAAAGCTTTTCTTGGCAAGGTCCTATGAAATAAGATTTGCTACAAAGTATATATAATATTAGCCATTTTAATCTTAGATTCTCTGGGGCTGATCAACAGTTGAAAGTAACAGCAAAAAAAGCTCAGAAACTAAGTGCACGTAAATGCACCCAATTTAGTCCTGAACATAGCTGGAGCTGCGGTGTCCTGCTTTTCCGAAGGGCATGTTGTGAGAGGCAGAGGAGGAGGAACATAGTCAATATACACCAAGGCCATGCCCAAGTATATGCACATGATCTAGATCTGAATGCAGATGGAACTAAGAATCGCTTAGGTCAAAACATTTGTACATGCCACAACTATCTCCATAACCTATTTCAAATGCAATACTAATGTTTTGAAACCACTGCTGGAGTATTATGCTTCCAAATATTTCATATCTACAGTAATGAAAAATATTTTTTACATAATTTTTTTCTTTTATATCGTTATTTTTTTATATAGCTTTACTGCACAATTTATAACCTTTCTTTCCCTCTATACTAAACAGTGTACTACCCTACATTTGAGCAGCATATGTGGTCATGTGATGGCCTTGAGCTTGGTTCCTTTCCGTACTTGATTGTCATCCAGAGGTACCGTTGCCATCTTACAAACACATATAGGCTGCGTTCTGATTTGCCTGCTGCTCTGGATCAGCCCACAATATCCAAAAAGAATTCATTGAGAGGTGGTGTTTTCTATATTACAGTTTAAAATGAGAACTCTAGTACTTGTGTGCAGAAGCAAAATGAAAGTCTTCCCTGTATGACTTTCTTTATTTGTTTTCCCATCATACCGTTTACCTTGCTCTTTTTATGTAGTTACTTCTAACTCTGTCAGTCCCTCTTTGTATAAATATTACAGAATAAGCTATTTTAAATTATTATTACACAGCAAATGCAAAACAGCAGTTAATAAAGCTTTCTTATTGTGTTGTAATTCCTATAAGTCAGAATGTTGCCATTAAAAAAAAGAGTGTGTTTATACTCGGTGGCCATGGAATTAGGTGAATTCATCAAGATTTAGTGTTTAGAAATAGGATCTTTTTTATAGCCTTGCCTTTTAAAGAAACAGGAATATTGAAGGATAAACACCCTACAGAGGGTCAGCATGAAACTTTAATTTCATTTATAATACATTCATGTATAAACAAGATTTCCAGTAATTTTTTTTCTTTCCCCAACTAAACATACTTGCCTGCTTTGGAATTGCCTATTTCAATGATCTTGGTTATAAGGTCCTGCCACCATAGCTAGGAACCTGTGGCAATAAGACTACAATTCAAATATCAAGGAGGGTAACCTGGTCTCTTGGCAGTTCTGAAGAAGTGTATCTCTACATAAAGTATTTACAGTATTAACATTCAAAAAAGAATGTGTCTGACTACAGTAACAGATCCTGTTTAAGAAACAAACCATGCATGTACCAGAAGACAAGTATAAACAGCTATATTAAGGATGAAGAAACATCATTTCAAGTCTCTGATATTTATTCTCTAAATATAAATTTGCTTAGGTGTTTACCACTAACCAGGTTTTTCCTCTTATTTGTGACGGCCAAACGATTCAGGCTTAAACCTTATTTGTCAGAATGAATTTGACCGCACACTAATTAGCTCTCATGTGAGTTAGCCAATTATGCCTCATATGTTAGTGTGTGAGATGGGCGGCAGCTGGGTGCAGCTACAGCTGGTGGGTCAGACAGCCTGGCAGTCTTTCATTACATTATGCATTGCAGTCAGAAAAAATGTGTTATATTCCCAAGAAAGGAGCTCAGTTCAAAGTCTGTCTTCTCTCTGCAGCAGCCCAATCACTTATACCACGTTCATATTTTATAAAGGCAAAGGACAATGTGCTTTATTTTAACTAAGTCTGCCGGCCAAATTACATCTAAGGATTACATCAATCTACCTTAAGAGTAAAGTTATAAATATTTGAAATCACCTAGCCTGTACAATTTTCACATTAGTGTTAACTGAATAACTTGTATCTCTTCAGCGTAAATGCTGCTATGAATACTGCATTCTCTTCCACTGGCTGGAAGTCACATTTTACTTTCCATACATAGATTACATACCTGCCTTAAATATTAAACTGATAAACTATAAAAATAATTGAAGCTTTTCATTAGGTCTGTATTAAACCAGGCGATTTGCAATAAAAACTAAGTTTACAGTTTGTAGAATGAGACTGTGTATAGACAATTATTATTATTATCGTTTATTTATAAGGCGCCACAAGGTGTCCGCAGCGCTGTACAAAATACAACAAGAAAATACAGTACAGACAAAATGCGTCCCTGTTTTAGAGTATCTCTTGATTTCTTCAAGCAGAGGCTTTTCAGCTGTTGAACAACTGGTGACAGTGACATAAGGGTTGAACTAAATTAATGTATATAATGCTTGTATTTTTTTTAATTGTACCTTGCACAGGGTCATCCAGGGATATGTTTTACTCCACTACGCAGTGCATTCCTTTCTTCATCATGTACAGGAATAAACTCATCAGTAAGCATAACGCAGTCTGAAAGGACATCTTTGAGGCTAAGTCTAAATGACAGAATAGGTTGCTGCCGCCCAGACATGCTTTATCTACATATAAAAACTCTACTACTGTGCGAGCAAGAAGCCAGCATGGAAGAGATCATAAGGCCATTGGGTGTTTAGGAAATGAGCTTAGTGACACATTTGCGGTTTCATATGTGATGAGCACTTTTCTACTATTTTGATTGCAGAGACCAGATCTAAGTGTAGTGAGCATGGAACCATGATGAGCATCATCACACGGTATGATGCTGCTTATTGCATAATCACCCTCCCATAGTGCTGTGTAGTAGAGCCAAAATGATGCTGCAGGACACATGGAGAGTCTGCTCCCCTGAGGGGATTGCATGAAATTTGCAAATCGTCTCCCAAAGTTAGCTAATGTGCATTTTTAAGCCCAACTTAATCACTAGCTCATTCATTCTTTAATCTCTCTATATTGTGTAATTGTTCTACTTTGTTATATCCATAGATATAACATTGATAATGCCCAAAGACTCATATATAGTTTATCCTTTATTCAGTGTTCAGGTAGTATTCTTTCTCTCACTGCTTTCCTGTATCAGGATTGTAAGACCTTACTCTGACATGATCCAGAAGTGTCACTGTAAACATCCCTAATCATTTCTGTGTTACATCAAGTCATATTACTATCCACCCAAACAGATTAATGCTTTATTGAAATCTTCCTTAGTGGATTGTGGTTCCGGTTGCTACAGTGATAATAACACATTTGGCCGTGACCATGTAGTGGGCTGTACCATTGCTGAAATCGTTAAAGGCATACAAATTCTTATCTTTTCATCCTTGTACCGCTGGCTCTCTCCTTCGCTCTGTCTATGCTCTCTTTTCCGCTGGTCCCCACTGTCTTATATCTTGTGCCACCCCTTTACCCTTATTACTACTTTTTACCATTGCAAAAAAGCTATTATTTAGGGAATATAATACAGACAAAACCTGCTGAAAGCAAGACACAAAGAAGCTGATCCAGAATATGGATGCAGTTTGGAGGTCAAAAAAGATTGTTGAAGACTGTTAGATGAGCACACAAGTCCACAGCTGAGGTGCAGCTCAGTACTGTGCATGTACACTCACATTCTTCTCTCCAGACAAAACAAACATTAAGAGCATATGGGAAGCTTGGAACCCGAGCTATGCTCCTTGGAATATCCATGATGTCCATTGACTCTCTAGAAAACATAGGAAAGTCACAGGCTGTTAAAAACTAATCACAACTAATTAAAAGATCTGGATTTGTAAACCAGGTGGAGCAGATTTATTGTATTTTATTCTCTTATATGGCTTACTAGTTAAATAGAGGTTTAAACCTTATGTTAAACTAAATATAAGATTATGGCAAATAACCCAAAAATGTGCTTGTCTCTTTAGCATCATCTCTTAACGTGACAGGTTTTTCTATAGTTCTTTCACCGGCATCCGTAAAAGAAATCTGTCATTGTTATCATAGCCTAGGTAAGGGACTAATCTTATAATACAGCTAAATAAAAGCAAACAAAAATAGTTGTTTTTTCTCACTTTTCATTTTATAGTCCCCTCTTAAATATTAAAGCAATCTTTAGAAATGACAGAACAATAAAAAAAAAAATTGATAGAGAAATAAAACATTGTATTTTCCTGGGATTGATTTATGTCAAACAGTTGCAAATAACTACAAAATTAATAAATTTGATTTATTGGAAACTCTTATTTTGGCACTTAAATGTCAATTGTAAATGGATTCTGAAATGATGGTCTTCTTTTGGGGAGTGCATAATAACAAAGGCAATTTAGACCATGATATGGTCGATAAGCACAGCCTGGTGTTTCTTTATTATAGACTTTAAAAAAACAGCTTCTAGTAAGATGGGACTATAATTTCCACATATAACGTAACCCATCATTCATTTTAAGATAATATGCACTTGCTTTTACAAATGATTCATGTATTTCATAAATATCTCAGCTTGATAATTGCTTGCACAATTATAAAAATCAGAAATGACAAACTTTTCAATGCTTGTGATCCATAAGACTATTTGAATTTTTCAAACTGAGTTCAGAATTGGTTGTCACAGAAAAAAAAAATTAATAAAGCATATTTTTCTAGAACTTGATCATTTTTGGTCAGAAACTAAATGAGTTTTGCAGTATGATTGTGCTTTTTATCTGTCCACACCTAAAACTAGTATTCTAAATATCATTTATATTGTTAGCGCCTGTGTGAAGTTTAGACTATAATAAATTATTTCTGCCGTTGCAATGCTAAGTGGTATATCTTTTTAATGGTGGTATGAACTTGAGAATTAAATATACATTCATTTTACATTCAGTTCATTGTATATTTACAAAATAGCATAGACCATAATAAACTGTTTCATTGTAAACCAAATGTTAAATTTAGTTTAATGGATTCTGGTTTCCTGAGTAGTTTAATTATTCTAATTAAAGACCTTTTCTATTATCACATTTGAATTATTTAAGTTTTATGGGGTTTAAATTTTTTTCCTATGGCACAATAATAAGCAAATAATATACTTACACCATACTGTCTACCAGGATCATTCTGAATTATAGGCTACAAAATGTCAGGGGTTGACCAACTAATGTGGTTGGAGTTTTGACCAAAGGGGTAATTTTGGGTGTGGGCCTACCTGGATCAGGGATGGTGCTTATGTTGTTCTTATTTTACTAAAAAACAAAAAAAAAAAGATAAGCCCTCTTATAGAACACATCACTAAACCACCTTCTTTATGAAATATGTAATGAATAAAATAAGATGTAAAGCTTCAGGAATAGATTTAAAACAAACCTAACTGAAGTAACAAAGTACCTGTGTAGGTATTTTTAATATTAAAAGCAATCGCAAGTTTAAAAAAAACATATACCAGAGAGTTTCTTTGTGCAAGGCATATTAATTAACAATATGTGTTTTTTAAAGTCTGTCTGGGATTGCAGCTGAGAGGGGCTGCGGTCTCAGAGTGGCAGTTTAGGAGACCTGGGAATCTCCATGTGAGGTGAGCTCTTGGTTTAGAAAGATATTGGATATGTGACCCAAAGCTGGGGCTCTAAATGAATTTGAAACTATGTACTTTGCACGGATACATTTTCACAAACCATCTTATTGGAAAGGTGGTATCCTTTCACAGGACCATTCTTGAAGACACTCGGCTCTTCAGAACGATCCATTTTGTATCTCACGTGTTCAAATGGACACTGCATGACATGGTGCCTGATTTTATACACCTGTGGCAATGGGTCTGATAAAAACACAAGAATTCAATACTTATAAAGTTTGGCTTTTTTCCATATAGTGTACTTTGAATGACAGGCAAAACAAATGGTTATAGACTTTTAAGAGGTCCTATTTAATTTAGCACTATATAAATAGAATCTCTCCCAGTATCTCTAATCATAAAAGAGGCTGAGGTTTTCACAGTTTCCAAATATTTGAAATTAAAAAGAAATTAACTCTAATTCATTTGAATGACTATATTGTTACTACCTCCAGACTGTTTATATGTAGATTTATAGGTTATTTCTTAGATTGGAAATAGATGGTTAAAATTCTAAGCATTAAAATAATCTATCACTATGATTAAAGGTGGAGTCAAGTAAAAATCTCTAGGTAAGGACAAGAGTGCAGAAAGTGCAGATGCGTGTTTAACAGACAGTCTTTTCCAAGGAAAGTCTTTGGGCTGTATAATGCTGCGTTCAGATTGCCACTGCCTAAAAAGCCAGCTTTTTAGGCAGTGGGCAAAATTTTTTACATTTTAGCCTGGTGCGTTCAGACTGCGCTGAAAACACCGGCTTTTTTTTTTCTTTCTTTTTTTTTTTACAAGCCGGCAGCTATTTAAATAACCGGCTTTTCATCGCAGTGTGAACGGGTGAAGCCGGCTTTTTAAAAAGCCGGCAAAAACCCTTCTTTTTAGCCGGTTCTAAGACCCGGCTAAAGAGACCCGGCTTCACCGTTCACATTGCCAGAAAAAGCCGGGGTTTTCATGAAAGCCGGCAATTTCATGAAAACCCCG
This sequence comes from Limnodynastes dumerilii, assembly GCA_011038615.1. NCBI lineage: Eukaryota > Metazoa > Chordata > Amphibia > Anura > Limnodynastidae > Limnodynastes > Limnodynastes dumerilii. The sequence continues at coordinate 456,417 of WWET01000450.1, read as the reverse complement.
GCTTTTTCATGGTAATCTGAACGGGGTATTGCAGAGAACCATTTTGCGGGAAGTTCCCTGTGTACTTTTACGATCTGATGAACTGCGCATGTGTAGTGACTAAATTTACGCTATCTACGTTGATTTTACGCACGGAAGTCCATTAGGCACGGACTTGTGAATCGCATGTTAGAAAATACATATGGAGGGGCGTGACAGAAACGTGTAAGTGGGTGGGGGTAGGCATTTAAATGACCGATTGAGGGTGTGGTTAGTTAGATAGCACGTTCAGAAGTATTATACGCACGGAAACGCACACTTAATGATAAGGGTGGTCGAGGCACTCGTAAGTAAAGGAAAACCCATCCGTGTGAGGGGAGTGTCATGGGTGTTGCCTTTCGCTGACGGATCTCTGAATATGGCCCTTTATCCTAATTTGCCAAGTTTCAGCTAAGAGATTTATGCCCAAAGTTTCCTTCTCTTTTGAAATGTCCATGAGTTTCCCGACCCATTTTTCGCACTGTTATTGTTTACAGCAGATTACTGCTGTTTATATCAGGCTGACATTTGTCTGAAGCAGTTATGTTAAGTCTTTCACAACTTACTTATGTATGATATGTGTGTGACTCTTATACATACCTTCTAAATTTACAATTATATATATTGTAACAGCTCTTAAAATCTACATTTTTTATAATAGAGATATAAAAAACTGTCAGTGAGATCAGAATTTTACTTTGTCTACCCAAATAACTGGAAATGTAGGCCATTCTTCTGCATCTTCCATCACTTTCTTGGCCTGGATGGCTTAGCAAGCATCTAAGTAGTAAGCCTAAAATGCTACTGAATTTGCCAGTAGTTAAACCAAATGCTAATTACAAATTTGAAGCTATTTACTTAAAGGTGATGATCATGCTCCTAGTATTCATATTCTTGATGTCACTAGATAACAAGGATTACTGGAATATCGCCTTTTTAACATGCTTCAAGCACTTTTTCATGACAACTGTGTAATTAGGACAGAGGAATGCATACAGCATACTAGTCTTAGTTTATATGATACCGCTGCAGCCTGTGTGGACAAGCTGAGTTTCTCCCTGTTCTAAGTCAGCCTGATCAGGCCACACCTCCAGTCATACTACAGAGATAATGCTATTTCTTGCCATTAAGCCATCCCTCCAAGCTATTATTTGTAAAAAGATTATGCCTCTATTAGATTGTTGGGAGATTCTAGGAGAAGATATTGCAATTATATGTAAGAGAAAGCGAATAATGTAAGTGTACTAAGTGGTGAGCTCTCATGCTGATTTATTGGTGCCATCATAGAAATTAGATAAAATCATAGAAAAAGAGAATTCAACTCCATTGCTTACATTTTCATAATACTTTCACTGTCTTGCACCTGGCAATTTAATGTACATTCACTTTAGAGTCATGTTCTTCCATCTCCCCTCCATTGAGAATCAAGCAGAAATCTCCAGATAATGAGGATACGATTTGTAGAGAATTGTGATATTAATAACATATCCAGTACACTGTGTATACCTTCTGTTGGTACTGTTAAATGATTACTATAGCATTATTTGACTGCAAAAAAAAAACGTGCTGGCACTGGTATAGCAATGTAACATGCAGAACAAAATGTCATCCTCACCTGCTTAGATCAGGTTAATATTACATTTTGTGTGGTAAAAGCACTTACAAAATCCCTGTGAAAAATGCAGGACAATTATAATGTAAGAGAAAAGGTAAACTTTAGATTTTCTAGCTTAATTATTACATAATCATATGGTTAATGAGATTTCTTGATTAATAATTGCATGCTCTCTCTCATTAAGATGCAGTATGATTATCCAGACTGCAGATTCTAGAAGATGATATTGAGATCACACAGATGCTTATAGTATACTCAGCTTGGATGTAAATTGGGTTTAACATAGCTGTGATTGGACATTGTGTCCTCTTGTTCACACCACTATCAGAGTCATCACTTATTATCGCTAGGTAAGAGAGCAGATTTAATATAATTAATATTGTCTTACATTATCATATGGATTGTGCATTTATTCATTTTTTTCATTGCTTTACTTTATCACTTTTTTTA
>WWET01000450.1:434049-453759 GCA_011038615.1 Limnodynastes dumerilii | reverse complement strand
CAGTGGCGCACACAGGGGGGGTTTCCAGTTGCCCAGAAACCCCCTCACAAAGCATGTTAAAAAAAAATTAAAAATACACTGACCGCAGCCCAGAAGCTGCGCCGGATCAAATTCTACACATTTTATCTGTGCACCGGACTGTAAGCTGTGTGAAACTGCGAAGCAGCAGGATCAGAGACAGCCTGTACAGCCCAGTGCTGATTCCTCCCCTCCCTGTTCATTCAGTGCTGGCCAGGCTCGGCATACAAGCCCCGCCCCTCTGTACAAGCTCCGCCCCCAACGGACCCGCGATTTTTGTGAAGAAAGGCCCTGAATTCTGCAGCCTGACCCAGAGTTACATGAGCAGAAGAGAAAAAGAAGGTAAGAGAAAAGGTCACAGAGGGAAATTGGAGCAGGAAACTAACGGGCATGTAGTTGGGACTAGAGAGGAAGAAACAGGGGCATGGAGTAATGACTAGAGAGAAACAGGTGCATGGAGTAATGACTAGATAGAAACAGTGGCATGGAGTAGTGACTAGAGAGAAACAGGGGCATGGAGTAGAGACTAGAGAGAAACAGGTGCATGGAGTGGGGGTTAGAGAGTGACAGAGGCCTGGGGTGGGGGTTAGAGAGTGACAGGTGTTGGGGGTTTATGGCATGGCTATGGTGGAAGTTGTAGAAATAAAGGTGGCAATGGATAAAAATAAACTCAGGACAGGAAAGATGGGTGTGTGTGTGTGTGTGTGTGTGTGTGTGTGAGGGGCAGGGAGGGGGTTGTTCTTGGGATATATGGAACTTTCTATAGTGGACAGTGGCCCTGTCACTAATACTACTTCACATGCCCCTATATTAGTGTTTAATAAAACTTAATACTCTCTCCATAGCATGAGCATTTGGGCATATTGAACCTTACTGTGGGGATATATATATATAGCTATATCCCCACAGTAAGGTTTAACATGCCCAAATGCTCATGCTATGGAGAGAGTATTAAGTTTTATACTAATATAATATAGGGGCATGTGAAGTAGTATTAGTGACAGGGCCACTGTCCACTATAGAAAGTTCCATATATCCCAAGAACAACTTCTGGGTCACTAATATGCCCAAATGCTCATGCTATGGAGAGAGTATTAAGTTTTATTAAATACTAATATAGGGGCATGTGAAGTAGTATTAGTGACAGGGCCACTGTCCACTATAGAAAGTTCCATATATCCCAAGAACAACTGTAACTCTGGGTCACGCTGCAGACTTCGGAGCCTTTCTTCCCCAAAATCGCGGGTCTGTTGGAGGTGGAGCTTGTACAGAGGGGCGGGGCTTGTATGCGGAGCCTGGCCAGTGCTGTAATCTTATTGATTAAGCACTGAATGAACAGGGAGGGGAGGCGGATCAGCATTGGGCTGTACAGGCTGTCTCTGATGCTGCTGCTCCGCAGTTTCACACAGCCTGCAGTCCGGTGCACTGACAAAATGCGCAGAATCTGTGCTGTGGCCAGTGTAGATTTTTTTTTTAACATGGTTTGTGAGGGGGTTTCTGGGCAACTGGAAACCCCCCCTGTGTGCGCCACTGAGTTTTTTTATCATTTCTTAATGGGCTGATTCTGTAAGAACTCATATTAAATAGTATGGGCCGTATTCAGACGGAGTTTACCGATATGAACTAAGCATGCGCAGTAATTTTGTTACGACATCTACGTTACTTTTTGCAACGTAGATTGCGTATACGCAGAGTAGTTCATATCGGTAAACTCCAGCCGCATATGCAATGCGGCCGGAGGTCTGAATACGGCCCTATGTGTGCATTTTGGACCGTGTTGAGTGTTATGTTAATTGTAATAACTCAGGACGTATTCATATTTGTGTGCATAGGGAGGCTTATTAAGAACGTTTTTGCCTAACCGCACCCAGATTTCCTCATTAAAATGGCGCTCGCCACCCAAACTTCTTATCTTCTGTCTTAAGATTTCCTGGCATGTCCTTTTAATCTTGAGTCATTACGAATCTTGAGGAAATAGGTTCTTAATGGGGATTCAGAGCCATCCCGTTCTTAAGTCCTACGTAAATTGCGCATAATAATGTACTACGCATGCGCAGTATATCCTTTTTTAAATATACACTGCTAAAAATCAGAATTTTCTTAACTGTGAATCAGGTCCTCAGTGTGTAGCTGCCATTAATTATATCTCTTTCTCTTTTCTGACATTGCAGTCAGTATATTGGTACTTTCCTAACAGTGCTCTAGTGGCATTAAAATATATTTTAGTGAGGTACTGTTCCTCATTTTACCACAGGAATTACCCTGCATCTCTTGTTAAAGAAGAGTTACTGGTTGAGTCATCCAGGTCAAGGTGAGATACTGAGTTAACTTTATTTGCAATTTCTTATCTATAGAGTCAAATAATTTATACCCTGCTTCTGTGTTTACATAAGTCTCCTAACGATAGATGATCCTCTACAGTTAGTTCAAAACTAACAGAGTATTAATTATGCTCACAAATTAGCATTTTTTAAAACTGAGATTTTTCCTCAGAGATAGATATTGTATTAGCCAATGAGAGTTTTAGATCAATTTATGTTTACTGTATAACTTAAGGGTGGTGACAGGAAAGCACAGCGTACCAAATAAGAATATTAAATATTACAAACCTGGCTGGTTTCAGGCCCTAAGAGCTAACCCAGGTTACAGGGTCCCACAAACACTAGCTCAGTTCTGGACTTAAAAAACATAGAAAGTGACGGCAGATAAGAGCCACATGGCCCATCCAGTCTGCCCCGTTGTTTGTTTAAAATTATACTGACCCTAGACCCTATTTACCCTCAATTTAATTTAAGAATATTTAGAATATCCTTATATTTATCCCAAGCATGTTTACACTGTTCTACTGTGTTACCACCTCAGATGGGAGGCTATTCCACTTATCTATCACCCTTTCAGGGAAGTAATTTTTACACACATATCCTCTGAATGTGCCACTTTCCAGTTTATATTGATGTCCTCGTGTTCTATTACACCTCTTCACCGAGGGATGTAAAAAGAATCCCCTGATAGGGAGGTATCTCAACTCCAGCTGCATTATGAAGATCAATTTCCAATTGTCAAACAGTTCAGTATCACTCCTCCTTTCACTTAAACACTTTTCCCACCAACATTGCATATTATTGCATGTACACACTGTCGTACGAGTTGTGCATGTGCCGGAATCAACTCCGTACACACTGAGATCCGATGCATAACATCTGCCATGCATGCACAGTTGGCAAAAAACAATGATAACTTACGCACAAGGCATGCATAAGTTGGCTAACGTTATTAAGTCTGAATACGGTCCTCGGTGCTTAAATGCCCTCAGGACCATAAACAGCTCTCACTTATCCTAAGAAAGAGCATTTCGTAAAGGATGTACCTTGAGTGGTCTCCAAACCATAAAGTATAAAGTGTTTATGCAGAGACCCGTCAGATAATTGTTTATTGATCTGTGTTTATTGGTAATAGTGATGAAGGTATATTTATCTCATTTTTCATAAAATGTAGTGGATAGGTTCATATTCCCAGTACCCTCATTATTATTTTACATAGCATGAACTTCTGAACCTATTAAGGTGTTACTTAACCGCTGTCAGACATGTAGGAATTATTGATTTTTCTGATAAATAGTATTTGAGGTTATGTCATTGGAATTTCCTACTCACAAAATTCAGATAATAAAAGAACTTAAGATATTCTCTAACTAAACATGTTATTTTGTATGCTTATGGAATTCATGACCGTTGGCTTGCAATAGCAATGTGAAAATATGATGTTATGATATCAGGTGATCATAAAATTCCCATTGTATTATGCATTATTGTATTATTATTATTAAGTACCTTTATTTCTCACCACCTGTGTGCATATATTTTATGCATAACTCCCCAATAAGCTATGTGGACAATAACCATTTATGAAACACTCTACAGTAAAATATCAAATTAGACAGTGCTCAACAAAAGTGCTCAAAGCATAAAACAAATTTATATGAATAAAAACATGTTTTATTTTGAGATTTAAAACTGCCTTAAAGACATAAAAGATCTGTCATACCTGCGAAAATGTTTCAGCTAACGCCAGACACAGTATAAAGGTATATATACCAGCCAATAAGTCATGTAGGGACTGCAGAGCAAAAACATATGCAGTGAAATGTACAAAATGCTAATTGGATGTATCCAAGCAACATAATCTATTTTTTTTTATGTTCTACTATTTTATAACTATATATATCCTTCAAATATACCTAACATAGAACATTGCTGTTGTGCCCTCTGAGTATATAAGTGGTTACTACCCCCATAGTTTTTGGGTATTTTTCCGTTTTGCGTCTACTTCAAACAACACTCAGCGAGATTTCTAACTGAAAGCCAAATGAGGCAGAAAAGTAGGAGCATTTCAACAGTGTGAAATGTGAATTGTCAAGGCCATAGAGAAGCAAATGACACATTGTTAAGGACTGTGCACTTGTTATTCACTTCCCAAAAATAAACTGTACACTGATAAATGATTTCTCTAGAGGAAGGTCAGTCCTTGATGTTGATATATTCACAAAAAAAATGTGTTTGATTTATTATTTAGTTAAATAGAGTAATTTTAAACGTCTTTTGTTCTGTGCTTACATGCATCAGTTGTCTAATGAGTGGTTATAAAAGAGTAAAATAAATTTATGTTTGATTCCAGTATTAGATAGATAAAAATAAAATGTTATGTCTGTCAGTGATTGGCAGCATGTTTTCCAACACAACCACTTAGGGGCTGATCAAGAGTTTGAGAGTAAGGAAAAAACAGGTGCACGTGTAGACCTGAGCAAAATGATATGGCAATGTGCGGGGTGCAAATTAGAGCTCACATACTGCATCGCTCTATGTTCAATCTGTAATTAGAGTTAAGCAAAGAAATTCCACCTCTAAATTTGGTTCACAGTTTCACAGTTTAAATTCAACATGGTTTTATAGACAACTTAACCCAAAAAAAAAAGGTCAAGTACCACTTTGTATATCATACATGAAGATATGTACCCACACATATATGTAGTGGTTAATCTGTATCATATACAAAGTGGTACTTGTGCTAATTCCTTTGCTGTAAACTGCTGCTCCTGTTAAATAATATCAGGTCTTATTCTAGGCATAAGTCCCTGTCAAGCATTATTTCAGCCCAATAACTCATTTAAGAAGAACTGTAAATGCGGATAAAATTTGGGGTGGGATAGAGCAGAGAAAAGGACTGGAATGGACTTGAACCTCACAGGAAAAGTCCAAACTGCTAGTTACTATTGAAAGTAAAGTTAGAATATTTTATATATGGTGTCGTATTAGATTTTTTTTTGAATACTTAGCTACAAAGGAGTGCAACTCACCAGCTTTGCTTACATGTGTAGTAAAATGGCTGCGTTCTCTTGTACAGACTGCTAAATACATTAAAGTATCTGAGACCCTACAGTCCGATCCAGTCTAGTTAGCAACATTCAAAAATCTTGAAAAATACTTTCTTTGTCCCCTAAATTCTGTTTATAATATTATATATTGCACTGTGCTTCCTACATGACTTCATAGTAAATTAAGCAGGATACACACTGTGGCGTTTCAGCAGATAATCTTTCCAATCACACAATCAAAAGACCGTGTTACCAAAGTGCTCCTAATAGACACAATGCATACTTGCTAAAAGCAGAATATTTTTTGTTATCATTGATCTGGTATATTAAGAGCGTCAAAAGATCAAAACAAAAGATCACAGATGGTTTCAAAAGATTTTTGAGCACCTTTGGACAGTACACACTGGTAAGATATATGGTGAAGCGGTCTTTTGATTGTGTGATTGGATAGATTATATGTTGAAAAAGCCCCTAGTGACGAAGGCTAGTGGACTGTATTGACACTTAGGAATGCTTTGGGAAGGATAAGCATGTATCTGCGCATATCTTAAAGCTTCTTCTCCTGTCACCTTCTCCTTTTTTTAAGAACTAGGGCACTTACATGGCACGCCTCTTGCTATTTCCTAAAGTACGTGCAGTCTTTATAGACCTAAATGGCGTGTAGATTGTGTAAATAAGCTATTACACATGCGTAGTAGCTCATTTCTTATTTCCCTGCACTCAAGTAGCCCAAGCTTCTTAAGTGTGTAAAAGGTCCAGTCTTCGTAAAGCCAGTAAGCTGTAATGTACAAAGGAAGTTAACCTTAGGAGATCTTGCCACAGACTGAGCTGAGTAATTAGCATTCACAACATGATGAATTAAAGGCTCCTTCATGAATTACGGAATATGCTCAGTTATTTGGTGTATGACACTGAAGACACTACCCACTAGATGGTTACATGAGAAAACTATTTATGCAACTATTTATAAATGGAAATTCTGTTATATTTTTCAGATTTCGGTTATAACACACTTAAATACACATCTTCCCAAATATCCAATTTTCCAAGGTTGCTAGGAGACACTTTATATAGTCCTTATTTAATGGGGTTGTGCTGCTGCGATAGATTAACTTTAGGACTGTAAATTATAAGAAAAAAATAAACAAGCACAAAACTTATATTTTCTGCCATGAGTTCCATCCATGTCCCTGACTGTCGGTGGTGTCATTTTAGATGGGTTCTTGAGCCCTGATATCATTGGTGTGATGCATGCAGAAATTGTAATTTAGTGTGCAAGAAATGGGGGGTGGGTTTAGAGGCCGCGGACCTGATTCACAATTAAGAATCTGTGTATTTTTAGGTGCGTATATTTAAGAAGGGATATACTGTGCATGCGTAGTAACCTAATATACACAATTTACATAGGATTTAAGAAAGGGAGGGCTCTGAATCACCATTACAAACTTATTTCTTCTAGGCTCCTAGTGACTTAAGAACGAAGATAAGAATATTGGGTGGAGGGAGGCATTTAAATGAGGAAATCTGGGTGTGGTTAGGCAGAAACGTTCTTATTTAACCGCCCTATACACACAACTAAGAACCTAAAGATAAGATAGCCCTATGGCATTCGTAAATTGGTTAAGAAACTGAAATCCGGGGGCGTCAGTGTAGTCGCCTTGCTACCAGTTGCGTATAATTAAGAACCTAAAGCCTTTTTAAGTGTGAATCAGGTCCAGCATGTGTACACATGCTGCTATGAAATGTGTGGTTATATTGGCATCCAAAAACTTTTCATTGAAATGCATTATCAGCCACCTACTGCTGAGGCTGATAATCTGACATAGTTTATGGCCAGCTGTAGCTTTGAAGACACAGGCATAGCTGACTCCACTGTGTGTTATATCACTCTAGGGTGTGGTCAAGATGCATTTTTAAAATGCTAATAAAAAGTCCCTAAAACGCTTCAGTTTGATTTTTTTTTATTTTTTTTTTTTTTTTTTTTTAGGGTTTGGCTCTCCAAACAATTATCAGACTCAAACTAATGATATTTTGTTGTGTCTGGGGTTAAAAGCATCTGGAGTTAATCTAAAATTTATTCTTGCTATAACTATAGGAGGACTTACTTATACAGTAACACAGACATAGCCAGAGACTTTCATTACCAACTTGCACAGACTGAGCTGCTGTTTATAAATAAATTATATTTTAAATGAAAATCTTGGGTAGAAAAACAACCATACATTTTATGAAGGAAGAGAAATCTATAACTGGCTAGCTGCATGGGTCTCCTGTTGAGATTAGCAAGAGGCCCAGCCAATCAGTGCAGAGACGGCAAACAGCCAAAAACAGCCAATAGGCTAACGGCATGGGTCTCCTGGAAGGATTATTGGTTCCAACAGGAGAAGTGTGTTTCGGTACCTTTCCCTGGAAATCTCTGTATTTTAGTCCCAGCTTAACACATGTTTATAAATGTGGATGTATGTCGCAACTGTTGTAATGTTTGTGCTGTAAAAATATTATTGGAAAAAGTGCATATAAATAAAGCAATAGAATGATACAATTTTATTCATTTTGCATTTTGGCTTAATCACATCGGACCTGATTCACACTTAAGAAGCTTCTTAAGGTAATTGTTTGTCTAAAATTAACTATAGCGCATGCGTAGTAGGTCATTTACGCTATCTACGTAGCAGATCGGTACGTAGATAGCGTAGGTGCGGTCTTTAAAGTCCGCACTAAGTGATTTACATCCAAAGAGGTGGCGTTACGCATTTTTAGAAAGAAGTTGGAGTGGGGAGGTATTTAGATTAGCTGGGGAGGGCGGGGGGAGGTGTAAGGTTTCAGGGACATTTTATAGATATATAGCTAGCTAAATACTTAACCCAAGCACAATGATGACATCTCTGTACGTGATTTTAAGGCAATTATACCATTATTACTTTCATGTCTGCAGCTTGTTTTTAGTGTTAGCACTGTTTTAACCAGTGTAATCAAAATTCTATGAAATGTTACGTTAATAGATGTAATATCATATTGCTCATCTTTTGTTATTAATCAAATATCTTAAAATAAAATCTAGATTAGCTCATTTTTCATGCCAGACAAATCCATTATATGAAGCACGTCTTCAAGGGGTTCTAATTGAAATCACCTTGATTAGATTTTTTTCTTCAAAATTGTCTTGAATAGAAGATAGGTATCAACCATGTTTTTTCTTTCTGTCTTTGGACTTCTAGGACCAGATTTACTAAGCATCAGGAAAGGACTGTGGCGATGTTGCCCATAGCAACCAATCACATTCTAGCTGATTTTTTTTAGTATGTAATAATAGGAAAGTAAAAGCTTTAATTTGATTGGTTGCTATGGGTAACATCTCCACTTTTCCTTTCCCACAGCTTCTTAAATCTAGGCCCTGGACTTGACCTGATTGTTGATTGTGTGAATTATTTGCTTTGTTATTGATACCATAAAGAGAGTTGTTTGTTGAGAATGGTTCTAACTTAAAACGGGCTTTATCATATGAAAACGAAGTTCGCTGTATTTACTAAGTGTCAGCACAGATTTTAACAATCTGCTGCGATATATTAAATTATGTCACCTGAAGATGGCGTTAGGGTAAATATGCCAGCGGTCTCCCCGTATATTTCACTAGCTGTTATTAGGGGGAGGAAAATAGAGGCACATATTGGGAGACCGCTGGAATACAGTTTAGTAAAATACTTTTAACTAAAAGTAGAAGATAAAAAAATATTTACCCTTTTTTTTAGTTAATAATTAAATAATAAATATATTTATTTAAACACCCCCCCCAAAGAAAATGGTTTTTAAACTTACCTGCCCATTTGTCACGTCTGGCTGTAATCCTGGCGCATGCACAATGATTTTGCCTTTCGAGACTTGAAATTTTACAAGTCCTAAAAGGCAGCTACTGCGCAAGTGTTAGGACTTAGTTTCTGAGTGTGGCCAAACCATGTCAGCAAAAGACTCGGAGGGGTAAGCATTCATAAATAATGATAGTAAATGGACCACTTAGTCCCATAATAATTTTTGTAGAATTCAGTCTCAATATGGTATTATTTAAGGCTGTGATCCAAAATAGGCATCCCTAAGAGCATCCACCTCTGGCTATTGGATCCTTCCTGTGTTTGTCAGGTTGTAGTAATACCTGTTTAATATGCATGCTGGTGTGTTATTTCAGGTATCACTTTCCTTAAGTGATATATTTTGAAAACTTATTACTAAGAATTAAGGTATGCTGTGGTCCTTTGGTGGTTTGTGTATCAGGATGTCCATCACTGCATTCAGTCAATCATAAACCACACAATAGTTAAATACATAAAAAGGTGGAAAAGGTCTATTACGTAGCCCTTTTCCTTTCAAAGAAGGTGTTCTCACTGGCTTTTCCCTGCTTTGGCTCTTCCCCTTTGTCCCTATTGGGAATGCTTTGTCCTTTTTGAGAGAGATTCTGAACTGGGCAGAGGCAGAGGAGAATGGGTTAGGACATGGATAGGCAAACTGCGGCTCTCCAGGTGTTGCGAAACTACAATTCCCATCAAACCTTGTCAGGTACCAGCTATGCTTTTGCAGGTAAAGCATGCTGGGATTTGTAGTTCCACAACACCTGGAGAGCCGCAGTTTGCCTATCCCTGGGTTAGGGGACTGCCAAGACTCTGTGCTGTGGCCACACCCTCATCACATCTGAGACCATGTTGTGGTCACACTACATCTTCTGCCCATGCTTCCATACCCTCCAATGTTGCATACTATATAGGGTGCACAGATAGTGTCTCTAGATGACCCAGGCAACCACTACTCCCTGACAGCATCATTCACAGAGTCACGGCACACTAATCTCTTGTAGTAGATGGGCAGCGCATCTGAGACTGGCAGGTGAAAGACAGGATAGGGGGTGGTGGGCCTGGTTCAAAAGTCCTAAGGGCGGTATTGATGATAGTAATCATTATCTACACATTAAGAAGTTACATTAACAAGTTTTTGGTAGGTTAAAAATAAATATCTAATGGTTTACTGTGTGGTCACAATGACAGAAATGATTCCTAAGTTGTAAAGTAATAGTAACATTTAGTTATTAGTTATTATTACTTTAATGTGTCATATGCTACTGTTTGTTAGATTTTATGTAAATAACTTATGTATACTATTTCTGTTATGTGCCTGTGTATTTCGTAACTTTCTGTTATGAGACTGTCCTGTAGTTTTTATATAAAACACTGTAATTCTTAATGCTCACGTTGCTATTATTTCACAGACATGAGCCGGGTCTTGCTACAGTACTGTATATGCATAAAATGTATAGTTACTATGGTAATCCATTGAAAACCCAAAGGAACTCTTTGATCTATATGCTTCTGATCTCCAACTCCATCACTAATTTTCTTTAATGCCATTAATCTGTATTCCACCTAGCTATACAGAAGAACATTTGTTAAAATGCTGCAACATAAAAAGCAAAACTATTGAAGGTGTTTGTGGGGTATTATTCATCTAACTCACTACTGATATTAGAGTCCCAATGGATAAGCAAATACTGCTGATAATTTTCAAAGTGCTTAGGGACGGGAGTTTAGCACACTGGGAAGAAAGGCTTTAATCCAGGTGACGCGGCATGGTAGTGTTTTCAGGTCCGTAAGTAAAGCTTCAGCACAACTCTGGTCTGGATAAGCCTTGATTGTTTTCGTGACGGAGATTAGAAGGGATCTCTAGGGTCTGTCTGCCAAATCAGGACACAGTGCATGCAAAATATATGTATGTATGCATGTATGTGTGTGTGTGTCTGTGTGTATATATATATTACGCCTCGGCGTAATGTAAGGATTGAGTTCCCAGTCTGAACAAAACATCTGCTGAACTGAGACTGAACAAAACAAGATAAGAATTCTTAGAGAATTCAAGAAAAAAAACATTGTCGTCAGATCCAGTGACAATGGCAATTCCAATAGGACTAAAAAAAATAACAACATGGGATAATAACATGGTGCAGTGAATGTATCATATCTTGAAAGTGTTTTTGAAAATGTAATCATATTTTTGTATTGGCTTTTATGAGTTAAGGCACAGGTTCTGATGCACAATATTTATGTCACGGAATAAGCCCATCGGGTGATACATCTTTTTTAATGTAATGCTCTACAAATCACAGTAAAGACCATTTACTAACCACAGTGTATACAGATGTATATCATTTATGTGCAAGTAACATTTGTTTGTGGATTGGGATGGATGTAATAAACACATCACATCAAAGTCAATCCTGCTACCACCCTCATCAAACTTTGTCTCACCATACTGGTCAAGTGAGGCTCATAAATAACTTATGAGAGTGGAGGAGGCACATTGTGTGTGTCTATAGTGTAAACTCTCTAATAGGTAACACCCATTTGTAAAGCCAAACCTTTTAAGATCCTTAATCTATTAGCATGGATTCATACACAGCTCTGTGCTTTTACAGTGTAAAAAAGTGACGATCAGCTGAGCATGATGTCCCCTTTTCCAAATTAGTAATTTGGACTTTCATTGTTTACATTTCATTAGTTTCACTCGCAAAATGAATATAGTAAAACTATACTCACTATGATACAAAAATGATATAAAGAAAAATAAGATGCAGCTGTTACATCCACTGCCATTTATTATCGTGTAAAAAGTGTTTATGCCTAGGTACTTTACCCTTGGCTAATAAAGTTAACCACACAACAGAGCGATCATTGGCAAGAGTTTACAACTATCAGTAGATCGGACCAATAATTGTTGATGGATTTCTGAAACCACAAATAATCACCCCAGAAAGGCTAGTTTCTGATAATCTGACGTTCAGCATTTCTAACTGATCACCGTCCTGAAAGGATGATGTCATGTATTTTGTGGACAAGTCTGATTATCGCATCCTGTACATCCACCACCTGACCAGCGCTTCCTCATCTTTCATAATCATCGGCAAATGGCAGTAATAAAATAATGAAAGCGCTGCATTCTGCAAGAGATGTAGAGTGCTATTATTATATTACTGCTTTACTTTCTGGCAATTATAGAGTGAGACAGACGGGGAAACCCCGGCAAGAAGGTGAAGGTGCCACACTTTGGAGGTGCCCCACTGGTACTATATTTAGAAGATTTACACTCAAGAGGTAAATACCCTAGCGCTTGAACCCCCCAGCCTACACTTACACACACACACACACACATGTTGGTGTGTGTGTATATATATATATATATATATATATATATATATGTATGTGGGTTGGTGTATTTCTTTCCTTTATTACACTTTGGCATGAGTTTATCTGACAGCCAGCCAATTAACTAGCTGGAGATTGACAAGAGGCCTGTTTAGCCAATCACTGCATAGACTGACAGAAGGCCCATGCAACCAGTCAGTGCAAATATTAACAGGAGGCCCATACCTGCTAAGAGCAAAAATCTAGTTCTGCTAATCTCGATCTAGTGTGTGGCCAGCTTAATGCATCAGCATGGGTTTTGTTTTTTTAACAAACAATGGCCAATTCATTTCAGTGGGGGTTCCAGCTTTAGAACCACATTGAAGTGAATAGGTGAATATCAGTTAATTTCTCAAAAATGATTGTTTGTAGGCGAATGTATTCATGTATTAGACTAAAGCAACTGATTCACCAGAATTAAAATAGGAGCATACATCTTTAGCAATCGTTAGGTCTATCTATAAACCATATCATTATAAAAATACAATATCGAGTCTTAAATTACAAAATGCAGAGCCAGCAGGGGAAGTACTAAACTAAAACTAAATCTGGAAGGTGGTATAAATGATATAACAGGGACCACAAGTGAATCAATTGCTTTTGCAGATACTTAGTAGGTTATTGTTGTAATTTCATTCTCTGTTTCATAAATCATACCACTTTCCAGATTCCATTACAGGAAATACAATGCCATAGCCTTTGTGTATTAAGGTGGGGAAAGCCTTTTCTGCTGAGGTATCTTTTTGCCAGCTACATGGTTTCTCCCTGTATTTTTGATCTGGATCCACATGCAATCGTGGTCTTTTTCTTACATTTGCAAATTTTAATTGACAAAGCAAATGTACAAAATACATAGTCAAATAAAATTAAATAACCATATTTTAAAGAGCATAATGCTGACAGCACAAAGAATAAGCAACATTTCCACATTTGATGCTAAAACATTCAACCAATTACACTGTATAGTTGTGGAGTCCTGGCCATCATCATCACCCTGGACGTGACTTATAGCTAGTGCAAATGATCTGGCTAAAATGCATACTTATGCAATCACTCGGTGCAGCGTAGAGCTCATTCACAGGAACACACATTTGCTATAAATGGACATCATATTTTCTGTGTATGTACAGAGCAAAAATATGCTACACTATTGGCCATTTATCTCAATATGGATAAGTGCTTGTCCTCAGATGGAACAAGATTGTTTTCTTGAATAACATAAGCAGCTTCTTATCTCCTCACAATTATATCTCGAAACACTTTGGTTTTATTTTATTTTTTTATTGTCCTTAGTCACTGTTCTCATAAGAACTTTAGTAATGTAAAGTAATATCTCTTTTCCACTGAGTTTCTTTAGGGTTGAGGATTTGTATAACCAGGTACAGGAGTGTAGAATTTTTCAAAAGAAGATATATAACAGAACACAAAGGCATGTGTATAAACTGGAGGGTGGTCGGTTCAGAGGAAATGTGTGCAAAAATGACAGCACTGAAAGGGTAGTTTATAAGTGGAATAACCACCCATCTGAGGTGGCAGAACAGTTTAAACATTCTTGGGCTTCATAAAAGGATATCCTAAATCTTAAAATAATTTGGGGGACAAATAGACTGTAGGATCAGTATAGTTTAAAAAAAAAACAAAAAAAAAACTAACAGGGCTGATTGGATGGACCATGTGGCTCTTATCTGCCGTCACTTTCTATTTACTTACGTTTATTTTTACATTTCTCGGATGCAGTTAAAGAAGGTTATAAAATATTTACATTGAGTGGAGAAGAATCTTCATTTGTGTTGTAGTTGTTTACTACTCTGCTTCATTAAAAAACTCGGCAGACATTTTACATACTCAACATTCTATTTTACATATGTCAGCATTATAGTATAGATCACTGCTCCTCAACCTTTTCTCAGCCTCGGCACACCTAAACCTTTCCCAGAATTCCCTGGCACACCAAAAGCAAAATATACAAAAAAAGCAGGAATTACAAAGTACATACACAGAAATTACACTATGCCCGTTCATCATACCCTGTTGCGCTCCTCTCTAAATGCCGGGCGTGATGATGTCATCACGCCCGGAAGACACACAGTAAGGAAGAACAGGAAGCCAGGTCCCAGTGGCAAACGCAGGATTTGGCAGGGGGTTTTCCAAATACCCAACGGAAGGACACACACACATATACACTGACAACGTTGGAAAGGTACACGGAGAGACCAGCAGCTGCTCTGTGTATATGATCTACACCTCCAACGTTTCCCAGCAGGTCTCTTTCTGGGAGAAATTGGAGTTGCTGATCATATATATAGAGCGATCACCACTGCATCATTTTTTTCTCTGTTTGTTTTTTTTTGCTCAGTTTGATGAGGGGTGTGCAGGCCCGCCGCACACCTATTAACTTGCTCCGGCACACCGGTTGCGGAGCACTGGTATAGATGACAAGGTCAGTTTGTGGCCTGATTTGACTGGAGGGCACTTTCACCCTCAAGATGTTTTGCTAGTGTTAGTTCCATACAATGCCATTTCCGAGGAAATGCGCTGTGCTTCCCCTCATGGTAATTGTATAGTGTGGGATGGTTATCCCACACTCGTTCGGATCAGCGGTCTGCATGACTCAGAGGCTTGAGTCATGCAGGCACGTAAATTCGCACCTGTATTGTAAAAACAGCTTTACTGTTTGCTTATAACAGTGTCCAATTGTGTCCTCTGCTTTTGACTCAGAGAAAGCTTGAATTTAATATTTGCACTTAGAGAACAGTAAAGAGATGTCTCTCGGAAGAAAGTTCCTTGCATTTTTTACTAAATTAAAATCCACAGTGACAGGTTCTCTTTGATTGACAGCCATGACTTTGCAGCAAGTTAAGCATTCACAACCTATATAACATCTGACATTAGGGACTCAAAAAGGACAGTCTTTACTTTGCATAATTTGATATAGCAGCCCCTGATTTTACAAATTCAGTCACTTTAAATATCATCATTAAAATTTTCCATTGTAGAGGAAAGGTCAAATACTAAATGTGAAATAAATAATTTTCATTTTCTTATCTTGATCACAGAGATCGCATTAACGCCTGTCTGTGCAAAAGCATTCTTTATTATTCACATATATAGAGTTATGCATAAGACTTGAGTATTTTTTTTCTTTTTTTCCTGTTTAATACATACATTCCTCCTCTTATTATAAGCTCCTTTTCTTGAGCAGCATTTTTCAAGTTATCTACACCTTGAACTTTCAGCCCCTTGGTTATCTACCATGGACCTGATTCAGAGGGCCCCATTTACTAAAGTCGATATTATGCAGCGATTTTGTATCAACGGACGCTTTTGCGTCTATTTTTTCTCAAAAAGCGCTGTATTTACTAAAGTGCGCTTTTGAGTGGCACTTAAAAATCCCCGTTGATTTTGATCAATTTTTACATGGTGAAATCACTGTGCTTTTCTAATGAAAAGCATGGCGATTATCCCTGTAAAAATCGCCGTCGCTTGTTGTTTAAAAAAAAGAAAATGGCTACTACATCATGTTTTAACACTTCTCATGCATGCGCTGATAGTAATACAAGTCACAGCATTTGGTTAAAAGCATGCTGCAGTCTGGACCATGTGTGAAACAATAAAAAAAACACAGTGAAAATGCAAAACACAACACACAAATATTTACATTACAATACATTACATAATAACATTGACCTGACATTATGTATCCCCCTTACCTGTGAAATCTAAACAGGTGGCCACTCTGTATATTAAAAACCTATGTGTAGGGTGTTTTGTGTGTAAATAAAATAAAATAAAAATATTGTGACTCACCGTTCAGCAGTCATCTATCTTGGGATGTCTTGCTAGGTGTTCTGGAAGTGGTGATTGAAGTCCTGGGAATGTTGATTGTAGAGAGCGTCCTCTTCTGTGCTATTCCGGTCAGCTCTTGATTGAAGAATGCACTGTATCTTGATTGCTGATCTCCATTCTGGGCCTCTTCTTCATGTTGACACACAGTCTTCATACAGGTCCGTCGACGCCGCTAGGGGACCCCTATATATAGAGCCCTTTTATGGTGTCTATGACGTCATAGACACTATAAAAGGGGTCCCCTAGTGGCCCCTGAAGGGACCGCATGCAGGAGGACGACGGGGGCAACAGGCGGCGGACCTGTATGAAGACTGCATATCAACAAACCACATAGGTGTTTAATATACAGAGTGGCCACCTGTTTAGTTTTCACACATAAGGGAATACATAATGTCAGGTGAATGTTATTATGTAATGTATTGTAATGTAATTATTTTTGTGTTGTGTTTTGCATTTTCACTGTGTTTTTATTTTTTCATGCATTGTCCGGACTGCAGCATGCTTTTAACCCTTCACATGCTGTGACTTGTAGTACTATCAGTGCATGCATGAGAAGGGTTAAAGCATGATGCGGTAGCCATTTTTTTCTTGGAAAAACACGTCAAACATATTAACATGTGTTTTTCAACTAAAGTGTGTGTCGCTTTCTATGAAAGCACCACACAAAGGAGGCGTTTTTTTTTTTATCGCTTTCAGGGCTTACTAGAGGCGATTTAGCAAAATTGCCTTTAGTAAATCCGGGCTGGGATATCTTTAACATGGCAAACATCTATCTGGACGAGTTTGGGTCCGCAATGTTTGCCGTGTCTATTTTGCTAAAGGCTAAAGTCCCGGGACTTTGCCTGTAGTGAATACGGCGATGTCGTAATCACAGGCAAAGTCCTGGGACTTTGGTAGATTTTAGTAAATGAGGCCCAGAGACTGAAAATAAGAGAGGAAAGTTACTCCTGGGCTAAACCATGTTGATTGCAGGGGAGTCCTAGTTCATCTGTTGAAAACAGTATTAGAGTTGAGAGGTGATGTTTTCTATTCCAAGTCTAAATAACATTGTAAATGTAAGGCTGGTCAGTATCTGCAGTTGTAATTTAAAGATATATCCTTGCATGCAAAGTATACAATTAACTTGACTGCCCCTGAAATCAACATAGTTTTGCCCAGGATTAACTTTCCTCTCTTATTTTCAATCTCTCAATCAGGTCCCATGTGTACAATATAGGCCAGTGGCAAGGGGGCATGAATGGTCAGTTTGATAGCGTGATGTCATATACTGTCATACACTGTCATACACAGAAGATGTACAGATATATCTAGAAAAGGTACCTCATTGACACTACTCTAAGGTTATGAGCTAAAAGATATACCACTAAGTAATATAAAGCTACAATGTGTACAGCCCTTGCTATGTGTCTGCTGTTTTACATTCTGTGTATATAATATGTAAAAAATAGTAAATCCTTTTCAGAGATTTAATGTCGGCATTTAATATTCCAAACTTACCATTTAATAACTTTTAACAACGTTCCCCAGTTTAAACAACGAATATGTCAATTTACTATTATACTGAAGTACCACAAATAATGAATCCCTCATCAGAAAGAAATACTCCTTAAAATGTGAAGATTATTTTTACTCTGCCCAAGAAATTGTAGCGCAACTTTTGCATGCTTATTATTGTGTGTCTTTAAATTGCAACAAAGTTAAGCATGATAATAGATACATAAGCTGTAAATAAGGTGAGTGGAGTAACAATGCATTGTGTCCATAGCATAATAAGATTGAAGTGGAGTGGGTATGTGTTGGGGCTGGTTGGGCACTTTTACATACTTCTTAAACTTGTCATACACTAGAGCAAGTATTGGTTTGATTATCCACTTATTGGGTAATCAGACCAATATCTCTATAGTATATGACCAGGATATTTTTCCCTAATACTGATAAAATGGTCAAAAACCCTTGGTTCCAATAACCTGAAGTTTATCCTTGACTAAAAGATATCAGTCCCAACCTAGCAATATTGCCTAGTGCGTGGCTATTATGCAGTTATCGGACCCTGTGTGTTTACCCATCTCTCTGACATCATAATTATTGGCAAGTACAATAGTAATAAAATAATGGAAGCTCTGCCACTTGCAAAAGATATACTATATACTAATATACTTGTCAATAATTATGGATTTAGAGATATTGGGAAACACTGGCCATGAGGTGAATGTGTCACAAACTGACCGGAGTTTCTCGTTTTACAGCCAGCCAACCAGCTAGCTGCAAAGGCCTCCTGCTGAGATTGACAGAAAGCCCATGCAGCCAATCCGTGCTTAGATTGACAGGAGGCATGAGCAGCTAATCAGCTGATTCTCTGAAAGATTTTCTCATCATCACTATTTAAATCCACCTTTGGACACTTCCATTACCTTTAACGAGTTCTTCCCTGAGTAACTGGTTACTTTAAACCCAGTATTAGGTACTACACAGCAAGTGACACTTTGCATTCTTTGGATTGATATATTTCTATTACTGGTAAGTGTGGATTAATTTGCTTATTTAGTTTATTCAATAAATGAGACAGGAATTCCCCAGTACCAAAACATCTAACCCCTCATGCACTAAGCAGTGACTACTAGGAACCTAATATGGTATCTAGGAATAGTACTATTGTGGATGTCCTTAGATTCACTCTAGACTTAAACAGAATGAAAATGTATTTTCCTCATTATGATGAAATATTAGTACAATTTAAAAGCAACCATTTCCAACTATTTGGAAATGGACTCTCAAGGTCCTGTTTTATTTGGAGAAGTACGATCCCAGCCCTGAGTTCTGATAATCCTGGAACATATAAATACTCAGATTTTACATAATGGCAAGCATCGCAAAGCACTGGGCCTCTTTGTGGAGATTAAGTGCCTATTTCACCTTGGAAGTGACATAAAATGGAGCTTTAACAATGGCTTTGCTCGTTCTCACTGCTTCGTGATTTACAAATAAATGGATCTGCTCCTGCTGTTTTAAATATGATGCATGCCATAAAAACAGAAATCCTGCGCTGCATTCGTTTTACTGGTTTGTCGTAAATCTTTGCCAGGAGATATTTTGCATATTCTCATGCCCTATTTTCACCTCAACTAAACTATTCTTTAGCATGTTAATCGATTTTCTGACTTTGAATTTTTCAGATGACTTTTCTTTTCTTTTTTTTGTTCACTTCTTATACTATTTGTGATCTGCAAATCAGGTTTATTCAGCCTTTGTTTTCATTAC
>WWET01000450.1:399823-422977 GCA_011038615.1 Limnodynastes dumerilii | reverse complement strand
CACTGTATTAATAGTCTTCCCATTCAAAAGTGGACCCTTCCCCTCTCTTTCTTTTGTGAATATTGAACAGAAATACTTGTTAAGATGATCTGCCATAGCCCTTTCACTCTCAATAAGAATTCCACTTGCCGTTTTGAGCCTTACGATACCCGCCTTTGTTTTTCGCCTTTCATTTATATACCTAAAAAAGCTTTTGTCCCCTTTTTGTACCAAGTGGGCCAGTTTTTCTTCAGTTTGTGCCTTTGCTGCTCTGATAACCTTTTTAGCCTCCTACTGCTTTGTAAAATACACCTCCCTGTCACCATTACTGTGAGATTGCTTATAATTCCGAAAGGCCATCTTTTTTGCTAAACTTTCTTATTCCTTAGAACAGAAAAGAAAAAGCAGTGACAGTTTACTCTTTCCACCTGTGTTTTATTTAGCCTGACTTGTATACACAAAATAAATGGCTAACCATGATAGTTGCCTACTGAATGAGTGTTACAGCTTTCTATGTATCCTTGTTCCTGGTATTGTTTTATGTACTGGAGATGCTTCACTTGTCTTACAAAGCGCTATGTGTGTTCTTTGTGTTTCATGCATTCGTACTCTTTCTATAAAGCATATCACAATGGTGATGCTTTGAAAAGATGAAGTACTTCTGTTTATTAGAAATGCTTGACAAAGGCAACTGGGGCAAGAGGAGCACTCAATACCCATCTCAGCTTCGCAAAGGACAAACCCAGACAGACTCATCTCCTTGACTTTGCTCAAGAGATTCTCTGGATGCTTTTATTTACCACTGTCATGAGCAATGCACATCACTTCACAGCATCTTTTGTGTGACAAATCCATTACCTTAAAATAAGACAACCAGGAAGAATATATTATTGCGGAATCAACTTTCTCAGCTTTGAAAAGCATTGCCTTTTGTGTCCGAGTCTCAGGCCTGACAGATGGCCCGGAGCACAGTGTGTTTGGACATGTGAGTTTCTAAGGTGGGCAATGCGCCTGAAAGCTTATGAACAACACAGCAAATTTACTTTGAACCCTTTTGCCCATAGCGAGCTATGGATTTCTTATTATGCTGTTGGGGTCAGGATTTAAGTTCACTTTTTGCCTTACAACCCTGTCTCTGCATTACAAGCTCCCTTGTGTAATGTGTGTCCCCCTAAGCATGCCGCTCCGCCCATGAAAGAGACCACTCAAAACGACAGGCATTTCTTATTGAGAAAATTTGAATTGAATTATTAAACTAAATTATTATCTGAATTAATTGTAAATTTGGAATCCACATTGAATCATATTGTAATGCAAAGTTGATGGGGGCCAAGAAAGCAGATAAACATCTTACAGTTAACGTGTTGAACAGACAATTGTAACATCAGAATAACTGAAACAACTAAACTACACAAACCAGGTGCCCGCCTTCCGCCTTGGCACAGCACTTCATTTATGTTCCTAAGCGTGCCGCCCTCCAAGATGAGCCTAAATTCTGGCCGGATGATGCCAGCAGCCAATAGCAATATGCAAAATGTGCCACCTAGGCTCAACCACCACCTGTGCCAATTTAGACATCATAACACAATCTGCTTTCCTCTGCATAATTCCCAAAAGTCAAACCACAGGGTGGAAGGGAGGGAAAATTCAAAAGAAGAGGCTGAACTTCAGATGGGTACAGATTTTGCCTTCCAAAATGCCACATGGAAGAGTGGAGGGCTCTCCCCCTGCACTTCTATATGCCGAATTGATTTCCATGGCCAGGACCCCACCTTCCTCTGTGTGCGCAGAATACTGAATTGTAAGGGATACTGTACAATTTAAATATCTATGGCCACTCACCATGTGTATCTCATACACATGCTGAGTAGGCCAGCCTATTGTGTGGAGGCACCAGGCAGCTGTTATTGTACGTGGAAATATAGGTACTGCACATGCGCTGTACCTATTGAGAACTGACTTATGCATGTAGCATACGTAAGTCAGCTGAATTTCTCAATATCTCAATACAGCCCGTTATGAAATTATAACTCCCAGTATGCTCCAACAGCATAGGCATAGCTGATAGAGTGCAAAGCATGATGGGACTTCACCATGAGTACCGCAGGTTGCCTAGGCCTGAACTAAGAGAAAACAACGATAAGGACTGGAAAGATTACAATAGCAACTACTCACAATTTATTTACACTTGCAAGACCATATATCGTCACATGTCATGTATGTTCATGAGAAGTAATATTAGACTCTGTAGTTGTTCCTTTACAGTGGATGTACTTACAGACATCTTACTGCAGGACTCAACAAATATTTTATCATTAGATTTTTTTGAAGTAGGCTGTATTTTTTATTTTAATTTACTATAATATATATATATACAGAGGCTAGTAAGTGAGATAGAGAGTGAGAGAAAGCCACCTACAAAATAACATTTCACACACAGCACAAACACATCTAATAGAACTAAGAATTTAAGTCATCATCTCTCAGTTTATGATAATGATAACATCTTTTTCCAGTAGCCTTTTTTTTTTCATATTCCAGTTTTTTAACATGTCGATAAGGCATTTTATAAACTAACTTTGCCTGTAATGATGCCTGTGTCTAAATTACTCATGTTACACGAGTGTGTGTCCCCGTTGCGATAGGGCCGTTTGCTCCCAGCCTGTTCCGAACTGGCTGGGACATCGATTGCTTATGCCTCAATGAGGCATAGTAATCGATCCCTGGAGCACCGATCACAGTGCTCCGAAAAGTAAGCAGTACCCTTGCATACTCATCCATTCATAAAAAAATTCTACAACGGCTGTCATTTGAAATAGAGACAGAAGAAAAGCAACTTTCAGTTGTCTCTATTTCATAATGACAGCCGTCGCAGCCGAGACTCACAACGATGTTTAACATCATCTGAAAATAAGAGAGGAAAGTTACACCTGGGCAAAATCATGTTGACTGATAAACAGTATATAGTCTGCTAGTGTGTGGGGGGCTGTGGCTTTATAACACTGAAGATGAAGTGTGATTAGACGAATGATAACATTTGGAGTTATTGCTATTCTTCCTATTCATGGTCATTCAAAACATTCATAGATGCTGCCTTCTCTTTGTGTGCCTTAATGCTGAATATAACACTCCCCCGTAAGAATCTTTGGAACCTCCAATTATCAGATAGCAGATTTGCTGGTATTGCAGCATACCCAAAGCCTGTAATGCCTCACAGAGCATGGATACATTGGAGAGTCAGGCTGAATATATTCACTGGTAATACACCTGATACAGAGGGTGAAGCTTCACCTGCCCGCCTCACAGCTATGCATCCTGTGCAGGGAGTGTGCCCATCCTAGCCCCTAGCTTTTGTTATATTTTACTTGTTGAAATACTGTTACTGTACGTTGTTTTTATCCACTGGCTACTAAATCACCTATCACAAACTTAAATACTGCTTAACAAGTGTTCATTGTTAAATATTAATCATTATAGGCAGTCTGCATGGAAGAGGGGGTCTGAACTCCCCTGTCACTCCCCTCTGTTGTGCAGCAGTTACGTTGCCTTAACCCCTCTAGTCTCCTGTGCGGATCAGCCGTCCATACAACCGCTTATCTGCACGGAAGTACTTAAACCCGCACCGTGCTGTAAAATTGAAATAGTCCCCCGCTGACCTTACAGAGTTTGGGCAGGTGTAGGAGACGAGTCTCGCTGATCTTAGTTCCGTACGCCTGGAGATCCCCATGCGCACTGCTAGATAAACACCCGACCTCTGAATCCATCTCTATGTTTTTTTTTAAAAAGGTAATTGTTTAATCATGCCAAGTTACATTTCAATAAAGATGCTGGTATTAATACAAGAAATGTGTTAGTTGTGCCCCAGAGGCTTTAGATATTTTGTGGTAAGAGCAGCCCCAGTGGGCATCTCATCAAGATGATGAAGTACACTGACGGAAAAAACACACAAACTTTTATTACCAAGAACAAATCCTCGTTTTTCAACAGACCTTTTGGCATAACTAAAATGAAAAATCCTTTAGGCATTTCTTGTTATATCTACCCTGGGCCCTTAACCAAGAATGTTTATAAGGGGAATTGTCCAGACAGCTGTTTCTTGGAAAGTAATGCCATGCTTAGATCTGCAGTTCTGATTGGCTACCTCAGCTACTGAATGTCAGTGTGTTTTATCTGTACTTTAAAAATAATTGGAAGAAGTATATACAGATATCGTCCATGTTCCAATTGTAGATATGCACGTCAATCGGTTTTTATAAAAATTTTCCATTATTACTCACATATTATAATCTTCAGACTTCTTCGACTGATATTGTAATTATTATGCTCACATGGTTTGATTTTTGTAGTAATGGGTAAAAATCAATCAGACTTTTAGATAACATTTAATCTTTATTTACATGTAATTGTCGATATGTTCTCATCCTGGTAACAATGGTACCATGAGTCAGTTACTCAGTACAGCCTCTAAACAAATAAGTATAATTCCCAGCCTAGAAGAAGTCTGGTCACATAACCTTTGTGTTCTGGCTGCAGCTGAAGAGGTGGGTAGGATTCCCTTACCAGTGTATCATGAATCGATGTTCAAAGCCGATATACTCCCTGCCACTGATATTACATCATGGAGATAATATCTCAACACCACAATGCACTTGTAATTTCTGTAATTCAGAGTGATATATAATTTGAAGTTTATTGAAAAATCTGACAATAACTCACAGCACACACTGGGATTAAATCTTTAGAAAGATGAAGATTTATACTGTACTGCAGCTGTAGCAGCTGTTTTGAGGAGATAAAAACAGTTTAGTATTATTATCTGGTATAATGCATCATTGTAGTGGCTTCTAGCTGAAGACAAAAATAAGATTGTTAAGAATGATACTACTGGAAGGCTTTAAATAAAAGAAAGAGTGGTTTATGCTAGACTGAAAAAGAGAATACAAGGTCCATGTTGTGATATGCTTTACACTGATGCTGAATAAAGTGCTCTACTGAAATACAATATTAAACAGCTCTCCTAATGGACATCTCACATACAGGACTGCTGCTGAATATTCTGCACAGTGTGAATGGAAAAAGTTTTACAGCACAGGTGGTGTGACAGTACAATCTGGTAGTGTGAGTAGCCATTTTGTGAGCTGGTACCTTACTGTGGGCAATGCTGCAGTTCACTAAAATCTAGTGTCAACCATAATTACTATTATTATTATTATTGTTATTATTAACACTTATTTATATAGAACCACAAAGAATATTTGTCATTCAAATCAGTTCCTAACACATACATACACCCACTAGGGTTAATTTAGACAGCATGCAATTAACCTACCAGCATATAGCATATTACATTGGCACTTTTACCATACAAGCACATTGTGTACCCTTATGCATCAATCCGCAATGTCCTATAGAGTGTAAGCTTGCAAACAGCCACCCTGTCTGTCTGTAACCATCCACTCATGTTATGATGGTTGTTATATTGTAAAACACTACGTAATATGATGGCGCTATCTAAAGACCTGTTAAGAAATAAATAAGTGACATCATTAAGTCCAGAGATGGTTTACACAATCCCTTAGTCAAAATCTTATTCTATTACACTTGCCAGTGACTTGGGGCCAGATCCACATTACGCAAAGTGCGTAAGTGGCCTGGTTTGACTGGAGGGCGCATGCCCCCTCTAGATGTTATGCTAGTTTTACGATAGTGACACTAGCGTAGCAAGCATCGTGCGGTACTTTATTCCGTACGAGCTAAAGTGGGTGGGGGGGAAGCATGCTAATTGTACAGTGTGGGTTAGGTATCCCACAATAGTGCGGATTAGTGATTGTACGGACCGCTGATCCGCACAATTTACTTATGGCAGGCTTAAGCTGCCATAAAGCCCGCACGAGCGAGGGGAGTGAGTTGAGCACGTTGTTGGACGGCAAAAAGTGACCCTAGATATTTTACTGCATCATTCCAAAATGACTTAAAAAGTGGTAAAACTGTTGAAGAAAGCCTCCATTTCCCCCTTTTTTTTTTGAAATGTGTTATTATTACAAAATACCATGATATGTTTTTCACAGCTCCCATGTCAGATCCCCGCTGGATCCAGGCTGCTGTGTGGGTGAGGAAGGACCATTCCCACCATTACCTTACCACGTCTAGAATGTTTTGGATGAAAACATTCAGTCAATTGTACATAATTATTGACTAGATTGTTTTGATGACTGGATCCAGATTTAAGGAATATGAGCATTTTCCACACTATGGATTTCCAGTTGCAGTCTTCTCTATGATGGGCTGCTTTCAGAAATAGAGACATCCAAAAGTAACTTTTCAGCTGTCTGTATTTCGAATAGGGAGCTTTTGTAGAATTTTTTAATGAATGGGTGATCGGCATACTCGCCCATTCACTTTCACAGGACCCACCGGACCCGCCGCTGACAGCTCCAGGGAGGTGAATAACCTCTCAAGGGACTTTTAGTGTTAGGCTCTTAGGAAGTGAGGGTTAGTGTTAGGGCCATTGAAGGGGAGAGTTAGGTACAGGCTGTGGGGAGGGGAGTGTTAGGATTAGGCTATAGAGAAGGGAGTATTAGGGTCAGGATAGGGAGAACGAAGGGTTAGTGTCAGGCTGCGGGGAAGGGAGGGTTAGGGTGATAGAAGGGGATGGTTACGGTTAGAATTAGGGGAAGGGTTGGGGTAGTTTTTAGCCTTACCTTTCAGAGCACTGTGTTCGGTGCTCCGGGGATCGATTGCTATGCCTCATTGAGGCATAAGCAATCAGTATCCCAGCCAGTTCGAAAGTGGCTAGGAGAGACCCTATCGAAATAGGGCTGTTCTTAGCGGGGACCCATACCCATGCATTTCAATGAATCCTTCCAGCACGGATCTGCTTCCTCGGTGTCCTGGCTTCCATGCTTGAAGCCTTTCCAATGGTGGTGTGAGACAAACAGTGTGTACACATTATACAGTAAGCGCTTGGCTAAGCCCTTATGTACGATTCTCATTGATGCACCGGCCCTATTTTCCATGGGGTTGATTGGCCTGATCCAGACCTACGATGTAGCGCTGAGCGTACTAACGTCATGGGACTCCCCCTGACACTCCCTCTGCCCCCAGCATAGTTACCCTCGCTTACGCCGGCTGAAGACTACCCTAACTTCAGCTGGCGTAAGTGAGGGTAACTACACTGGGACGGCGGTGTTAGTATGATAACGCCGCCCTCCCAACCTCATTACCCTCCTTACCCCCGCCTGCCTACACTAACTAGAGCGTAGTGACGCTGGGGGACGGCCCCTCCAGCGTTACTACGCTGGTGCTACGGACGCCCGATCCACGATCGGGCGTTGCCGTAGTTACGCCGGGCAACATCTGCCCCGGTGCATGTGTAGATCGGTTTTTCAGCCGATCTTACGCTTACGCCCGCCATAGTTACTGGATCAGCCCCGATGTGTATATTTTAAGGTATTATCCTGGGTACAGAAGTCCCACATGGAGGATAACACGGCGATCCACCAAACAAATGCCACCACAAATGCGGAAAGAACTCCAACCTCAGCAGTGGCGGAGATCTAGATCTCTCTCTTTATTTATAGACACTCGTAGAACTGTTATTTACCTTGATTAGACAATATGAATATAGAAACATGTTGTCTACTTGAGCATTGTTCTTTCTGCTTTAATTTCTGTCCATATTAAGTTATGTCACTTGAGGGGTGGGGGATAGTAAAATTTCCATTTTTTAATTATCATGGATTGTTGATCACTTACCAACCAGACATTCTGACTTTACTTATGTGTCAGCAAAGGCGGCTGATTGATGGAGGTCCTGCATTATCTTTGTCACAGCATCTGCATCTGTCATCTTCACTATGCATTCTGTTTTCAAGTAGAAAGTCCAATGCAAAAACATCTAATAAAGACATTAAAGACCAATTTTCTTAAAATAAGAAAACAAATAACATATATTTGATAACTTATATTCATGTGTGGCACAGGGCTGTCCTGTCACACATGGCGTTTACTTTTATCTTTGCTTCCCACTCTGTTAACAAAGGAACACATACACTATAATCTGTCATCTAGATGATATTAACAACTCCCAGTCTTCTCACTTACACATAATGAACAGATGGCAGCATGGCGGGTATAATGCTGTCCACACACTTGATCCGAGAAATGGTGCTGATAATTGCTTCATTGGATATTAAGGTAGTAAATTGATCCGTTGATCTGACAGATTATCGTGCAGTGTTTTGCCACGTTAAAGAGGGAGTGCTCTAGCCACTGGATTTACTATCTTGTTTGTCCTGCAGATTGAGGCCTTTACAGTATAAAATTCACCAGTGGGGTTTATAGTTTGTGTACTAGCCTCTGACACTGTTGTAATCATTGGTATATGGGGCTCTATTTACAAAGATCAATTTCATATGGTAAAGCCCGTTTAAACATATGAAATTGAAGCAGTCCATATTTACAAAGCTATCATCGCCATAGAAACCATGGCGATGATAGCAATAATGGTCCCGATCACCGGCCCACTCTAATGAATTTACTAAGTGTTAGCGCAGATTTTTACAATCCGCACCGATACGTTAAAAAACGCCATCTGAAGATGGCGTTAGGGTAAGTATTCCAGCGGCCTCCCCATTTAAACCTCTTTTCCTCCCCCTAATAGCTGTTATTAGGGGGAGGAAGAGGGGGGTACATATCGGGAGACCGCTGGAATACAGATAAGTAAAAAAAAAAACCATTAAAATCTAACCTGCCGGGCGCACGTGTGTCTCTAATCCAGGCGCATGCGCAGTGATTTTGCCTTTTGAGACTTGAAATTTTACAAGTCCCAAAAGGCAGCTACTGCGCATGAGCCGAACGATGTCAGCGAAAGACTCGCTGACCGTCTTGGGACCTCGCCGGAAGGGTAAGTATTAATAAATACTTCCCGCGGTCCTGCTAGGCTCAGCAAGCCTGGTTGCTATCATTAGCGCTAAATGCGCTAATGGTAGTAAATAGAGCCCATAGTGTGAATGCACTGATTGGAGAGCACTGAAATATCACCTATAAACTATGAATTTAGATAATATTATTTAAAAAACATTTAGCATTTGAAATTAGGGATGAGGAAATGAAATGAATGTAAAGTGAGTACATAGGGGCTGTGTGCTCAAGCTCTGGGGAATATTACATTATAGGCCATGAGAAAGGGCAAACTTTTTTTCCACTGGCTGTTTCCAATTCCAAACTAAAACAACTTAATGTCAGCTCTCGGTATTTGATCTATGAGAGCATTTCTATTATTATAATGCTATTCAAATGCTCATGGTCAGGGATTATACTTAGACGGTCTGTATCTTGGTTACTAGGTGGAAGTTACACATGGCTGCTATAACTTCCCTTCTCAGCTGATGTACGGTGTTAGTTTCTTAGTTGTGTGGCTTATTATGTGTGCTAAGGGACATCTGTAATGTTACTGATAGAATGTGTCCCTCATTAAAGCAGATCTACAGATGTGAGGAGGGGCTTATATAGGGATCAATATTTTGTGGGTATATAAATAATATATAAGTAAAATATTAATGGATAAATTAATGGATTAACGCCGGCATACCTTCGTTGCACGGCAATAGGAACTCCCCTTGGTCGTACTTAGTTTTGCTTTCATACGCTCAGCAAACCCTACCCTAACTTTTCTGTTCATAACCGCGTGTGTCCGTATGGTCATTGCGTAGTTACGACGCGTAACCCAGCCCATACTGTCCAATTTAACGTTCTTACAGAGGGCTGGCACACCTCTTCTTACGGATGTCATTAGGCCTAATATATGCCATGTGCAAAAAAACGCAAACATACACACGGCCTGCGTACATTTAGGAACCTTCGGAAGTGTAAATCAGGCACAAAGATGCTATATACACTATATGAACAAAAGTATTCGGACACCTGAGCATTTACACCAACAGGGACTGTAATGACATTATATGCAAATACATATACTTTAATATGGTGCTGGTCCCCCTTTGCAGCTATAAAAGCTTCCACTCTTCTTGGAGGGCTTTCCACAAGATTTTGGAGTGGGAATTTGTGTCCATTCTGTAGAGCATTTATGAGGTCAGCCACTGATTTTGGACGAGAAGGCCTGGCTCGCAATCTCCACTCCAGTTTATCCCAAACGTGCTTAATGTGGTTGAGATCAGGCTCTGCGTGGGCCAATCAAATTCTTCCACATCTAACTCATCAAACCTTTATAGTCCTTGCTTTGTGCACTGGGGTACAGTCATGTTGGCCAAAATGGTGGAAGCATAGCATTGTCCAAAATGGCTTGGTATGCTGAAGCGTTAACATTGCCCTTCATTAGTGATAAGGGGCCTAGACCAAACCCTGAAAAACATCCCCATACCATTATCCCTCCTCCACCAAACTTTACCGTTGGCATAATGCAGTCAGGCAGGTAACTTTCTCCCAACATCTGCCAAACCATCTGACTGCCAAATGTTGATTCATCACTCCACAGAATACACTTCCACTGCTCCACAGTGCAGTGTAGGTGTGCTTTACACCACTCCATCAAATGCTTTGCCTTGGACTTGGTGATGTGAAGCTTACATGCAGTTGCTCAGCCATGGAAAACCATTCCATTAAGCTCCCACTACACAGTTTTTGTGCTTACATTAATGCTAGTGGAAGCTGTTTGAAACTCTTCAGCTATTGAATCAGTAGGGCATGACTACGGCTGTTAGTACGTTCTGCGCATGCCTACGTCAACAGTTATGTAATGTATCTGTGGTCGGCCATAACCCTATCATAACTACATACGAAGGGGCGTGCCAACCATACAACTGCCGTAATTACGCACTGTAGGCGGAGTGTGGCATTTAAATCAATCAGTATGGGCTGGGTTAAGCAGTTACGACCGTCAGTTCTCTATGTACGACAGTGGTTACGCTTTGAAAAGTTAAGGTTAGGTAGTCGTAACTCAGCAAAAGTACGTCCTTCTCATGGGAGTGTCCGGGGGAGTGCATAGTATTTACACACGCGTAATTACGATACGCGCTTGATCGTAACACACACTTAGGTCTGGATCCGGCCCTATGTGCCTTAGTAGTCATTGACCCCCCCTCTGTAATTTTATGTGGTCTTTTACTTTTGCTTCATGGTTGTTGTTCCTAAACACTTCCACTTTCTAATAATATCACTTACTGTTGACCATGTAATATCCAGCAGGGAAGAATTTCGCGAACCCTCTTATTGGAAAGGTGGCTCCTATCACAGGACCACACTTGAAGTCACTGAGCTCTTCAGAACAACCCAATTTGTACCACAAATGGAGGCTGTGTGGCTAGGTGCATGATTTTATACACTTGTGGCAACGGGTCTGCGTGAAATACCAGAATTCAATACTTAACAGGTGTGGCCAAGTACTTTTGTCCATATAGTATACATTATAGGTGAAAGATGCTATAAATATAATATATAATTGGATATTAGTACACTGTCCTGTAGAGATATATAAGCCTCCCAACCATCCCGCTTTTGAAGGTACGGTCCTGCTTTTATGGGGAAGCTCTACTGTGTTTGTGTGTGTATGTGTTAGGGACCGTAGTATGTAGCTCCAATGGGACAGGGACTGATGTAGATGTGAAATATTCTCTGTACGCACTACGTAATATGATAACACTATATAAAAACCTGTTAATAAATAAATAAACAATTCTGCTACGATTGCATCAGAGGCTGGCAGGCTATTTTGCTCACCTGTTTGTTGATACTTGGGGGCAGCATACGCACCAGCAGTGCACACAGTTATGTTCAGGTGCTCTTTTTAAAGCTGTGCTCCTAGTTGGTGTTACGGATACCTGAGGCTCGGTACAAAGATCACAGATAGTATAACAGATGAAGGTTTATTACAAAAAACAAGGAAACAGAGCAGTACAGAAAACAGAATCCCTGGGTACAAAAACAAGGTAACAGACTGGTATAGGCAAAATACTGGTAAAGGTAAGAAATATTTGCAGACAGACACTGGTAATACAACAGACTTGATACAGGTGAGATACTGGTAAAAGGAACAGATAAATGCAGCTGGGGTACTGGTAAGGAAATAGATATAATGCAGACAAGATATTGGTAACGGAACAGACTTGATACAGGTGAGATAC
Organism: Limnodynastes dumerilii; assembly: GCA_011038615.1. Taxonomy (NCBI): domain Eukaryota; kingdom Metazoa; phylum Chordata; class Amphibia; order Anura; family Limnodynastidae; genus Limnodynastes; species Limnodynastes dumerilii. Next base: position 410,858 of record WWET01000450.1, on the reverse strand, counting down.
TGGTAAAAGGAACAGATAAATGCAGCTGGGGTACTGGTAAGGAAATAGATATAATGCAGACAAGATATTGGTAACGGAACAGACTTGATACAGGTGAGATACTGGTAAAAGGAACAGATAAATGCAGCTGGGGTACTGGTAAGGAAATAGATATAATGCAGACAAGATATTGGTAACGGAACAGACTTGATACAGGTGAGATACTGGTAAAAGGAACAGATAAATGCAGCTGGGGTACTGGTAAGGAAATAGATATAATGCAGACAAGATATTGGTAACGGAACAGACTTGATACAGGTGAGATACTGGTAAAAGGAACAGATAAATGCAGCTGGGGTACTGGTAAGGAAATAGATATAATGCAGACAAGATATTGGTAACGGAACAGACTTGATACAGGTGAGATACTGGTAAAAGGAACAGATAAATGCAGCTGGGGTACTGGTAAGGAAATAGATATAATGCAGACAAGATATTGGTAACGGAACAGACTTGATACAGGTGAGATACTGGTAAAAGGAACAGATAAATGCAGCTGGGGTACTGGTAAGGAAATAGATATAATGCAGACAAGATATTGGTAACGGAACAGACTTGATACAGGTGAGATACTGGTAAAAGGAACAGATAAATGCAGCTGGGGTACTGGTAAGGAAATAGATATAATGCAGACAAGATATTGGTAACGGAACAGACTTGATACAGGTGAGATACTGGTAAAAGGAACAGATAAATGCAGCTGGGGTACTGGTAAGGAAATAGATATAATGCAGACAAGATATTGGTAACGGAACAGACTTGATACAGGTGAGATACTGGTAAAAGGAACAGATAAATGCAGCTGGGGTACTGGTAAGGAAATAGATATAATGCAGACAAGATATTGGTAACGGAACAGACTTGATACAGGTGAGATACTGGTAAAAGGAACAGATAAATGCAGCTGGGGTACTGGTAAGGAAATAGATATAATGCAGACAAGATATTGGTAACGGAACAGACTTGATACAGGTGAGATACTGGTAAAAGGAACAGATAAATGCAGCTGGGGTACTGGTAAGGAAATAGATATAATGCAGACAAGATATTGGTAACGGAACAGACTTGATACAGGTGAGATACTGGTAAAAGGAACAGATAAATGCAGCTGGGGTACTGGTAAGGAAATAGATATAATGCAGACAAGATATTGGTAACGGAACAGACTTGATACAGGTGAGATACTGGTAAAAGGAACAGATAAATGCAGCTGGGGTACTGGTAAGGAAATAGATATAATGCAGACAAGATATTGGTAACGGAACAGACTTGATACAGGTGAGATACTGGTAAAAGGAACAGATAAATGCAGCTGGGGTACTGGTAAGGAAATAGATATAATGCAGACAAGATATTGGTAACGGAACAGACTTGATACAGGTGAGATACTGGTAAAAGGAACAGATAAATGCAGCTGGGGTACTGGTAAGGAAATAGATATAATGCAGACAAGATATTGGTAACGGAACAGACTTGATACAGGTGAGATACTGGTAAAAGGAACAGATAAATGCAGCTGGGGTACTGGTAAGGAAATAGATATAATGCAGACAAGATATTGGTAACGGAACAGACTTGATACAGGTGAGATACTGGTAAAAGGAACAGATAAATGCAGCTGGGGTACTGGTAAGGAAATAGATATAATGCAGACAAGATATTGGTAACGGAACAGACTTGATACAGGTGAGATACTGGTAAAAGGAACAGATAAATGCAGCTGGGGTACTGGTAAGGAAATAGATATAATGCAGACAAGATATTGGTAACGGAACAGACTTGATACAGGTGAGATACTGGTAAAAGGAACAGATAAATGCAGCTGGGGTACTGGTAAGGAAATAGATATAATGCAGACAAGATATTGGTAACGGAACAGACTTGATACAGGTGAGATACTGGTAAAAGGAACAGATAAATGCAGCTGGGGTACTGGTAAGGAAATAGATATAATGCAGACAAGATATTGGTAACGGAACAGACTTGATACAGGTGAGATACTGGTAAAAGGAACAGATAAATGCAGCTGGGGTACTGGTAAGGAAATAGATATAATGCAGACAAGATATTGGTAACGGAACAGACTTGATACAGGTGAGATACTGGTAAAAGGAACAGATAAATGCAGCTGGGGTACTGGTAAGGAAATAGATATAATGCAGACAAGATATTGGTAACGGAACAGACTTGATACAGGTGAGATACTGGTAAAAGGAACAGATAAATGCAGCTGGGGTACTGGTAAGGAAATAGATATAATGCAGACAAGATATTGGTAACGGAACAGACTTGATACAGGTGAGATACTGGTAAAAGGAACAGATAAATGCAGCTGGGGTACTGGTAAGGAAATAGATATAATGCAGACAAGATATTGGTAACGGAACAGACTTGATACAGGTGAGATACTGGTAAAAGGAACAGATAAATGCAGCTGGGGTACTGGTAAGGAAATAGATATAATGCAGACAAGATATTGGTAACGGAACAGACTTGATACAGGTGAGATACTGGTAAAAGGAACAGATAAATGCAGCTGGGGTACTGGTAAGGAAATAGATATAATGCAGACAAGATATTGGTAACGGAACAGACTTGATACAGGTGAGATACTGGTAAAAGGAACAGATAAATGCAGCTGGGGTACTGGTAAGGAAATAGATATAATGCAGACAAGATATTGGTAACGGAACAGACTTGATACAGGTGAGATACTGGTAAAAGGAACAGATAAATGCAGCTGGGGTACTGGTAAGGAAATAGATATAATGCAGACAAGATATTGGTAACGGAACAGACTTGATACAGGTGAGATACTGGTAAAAGGAACAGATAAATGCAGCTGGGGTACTGGTAAGGAAATAGATATAATGCAGACAAGATATTGGTAACGGAACAGACTTGATACAGGTGAGATACTGGTAAAAGGAACAGATAAATGCAGCTGGGGTACTGGTAAGGAAATAGATATAATGCAGACAAGATATTGGTAACGGAACAGACTTGATACAGGTGAGATACTGGTAAAAGGAACAGATAAATGCAGCTGGGGTACTGGTAAGGAAATAGATATAATGCAGACAAGATATTGGTAACGGAACAGACTTGATACAGGTGAGATACTGGTAAAAGGAACAGATAAATGCAGCTGGGGTACTGGTAAGGAAATAGATATAATGCAGACAAGATATTGGTAACGGAACAGACTTGATACAGGTGAGATACTGGTAAAAGGAACAGATAAATGCAGCTGGGGTACTGGTAAGGAAATAGATATAATGCAGACAAGATATTGGTAACGGAACAGACTTGATACAGGTGAGATACTGGTAAAAGGAACAGATAAATGCAGCTGGGGTACTGGTAAGGAAATAGATATAATGCAGACAAGATATTGGTAACGGAACAGACTTGATACAGGTGAGATACTGGTAAAAGGAACAGATAAATGCAGCTGGGGTACTGGTAAGGAAATAGATATAATGCAGACAAGATATTGGTAACGGAACAGACTTGATACAGGTGAGATACTGGTAAAAGGAACAGATAAATGCAGCTGGGGTACTGGTAAGGAAATAGATATAATGCAGACAAGATATTGGTAACGGAACAGACTTGATACAGGTGAGATACTGGTAAAAGGAACAGATAAATGCAGCTGGGGTACTGGTAAGGAAATAGATATAATGCAGACAAGATATTGGTAACGGAACAGACTTGATACAGGTGAGATACTGGTAAAAGGAACAGATAAATGCAGCTGGGGTACTGGTAAGGAAATAGATATAATGCAGACAAGATATTGGTAACGGAACAGACTTGATACAGGTGAGATACTGGTAAAAGGAACAGATAAATGCAGCTGGGGTACTGGTAAGGAAATAGATATAATGCAGACAAGATATTGGTAACGGAACAGACTTGATACAGGTGAGATACTGGTAAAAGGAACAGATAAATGCAGCTGGGGTACTGGTAAGGAAATAGATATAATGCAGACAAGATATTGGTAACGGAACAGACTTGATACAGGTGAGATACTGGTAAAAGGAACAGATAAATGCAGCTGGGGTACTGGTAAGGAAATAGATATAATGCAGACAAGATATTGGTAACGGAACAGACTTGATACAGGTGAGATACTGGTAAAAGGAACAGATAAATGCAGCTGGGGTACTGGTAAGGAAATAGATATAATGCAGACAAGATATTGGTAACGGAACAGACTTGATACAGGTGAGATACTGGTAAAAGGAACAGATAAATGCAGCTGGGGTACTGGTAAGGAAATAGATATAATGCAGACAAGATATTGGTAACGGAACAGACTTGATACAGGTGAGATACTGGTAAAAGGAACAGATAAATGCAGCTGGGGTACTGGTAAGGAAATAGATATAATGCAGACAAGATATTGGTAACGGAACAGACTTGATACAGGTGAGATACTGGTAAAAGGAACAGATAAATGCAGCTGGGGTACTGGTAAGGAAATAGATATAATGCAGACAAGATATTGGTAACGGAACAGACTTGATACAGGTGAGATACTGGTAAAAGGAACAGATAAATGCAGCTGGGGTACTGGTAAGGAAATAGATATAATGCAGACAAGATATTGGTAACGGAACAGACTTGATACAGGTGAGATACTGGTAAAAGGAACAGATAAATGCAGCTGGGGTACTGGTAAGGAAATAGATATAATGCAGACAAGATATTGGTAACGGAACAGACTTGATACAGGTGAGATACTGGTAAAAGGAACAGATAAATGCAGCTGGGGTACTGGTAAGGAAATAGATATAATGCAGACAAGATATTGGTAACGGAACAGACTTGATACAGGTGAGATACTGGTAAAAGGAACAGATAAATGCAGCTGGGGTACTGGTAAGGAAATAGATATAATGCAGACAAGATATTGGTAACGGAACAGACTTGATACAGGTGAGATACTGGTAAAAGGAACAGATAAATGCAGCTGGGGTACTGGTAAGGAAATAGATATAATGCAGACAAGATATTGGTAACGGAACAGACTTGATACAGGTGAGATACTGGTAAAAGGAACAGATAAATGCAGCTGGGGTACTGGTAAGGAAATAGATATAATGCAGACAAGATATTGGTAACGGAACAGACTTGATACAGGTGAGATACTGGTAAAAGGAACAGATAAATGCAGCTGGGGTACTGGTAAGGAAATAGATATAATGCAGACAAGATATTGGTAACGGAACAGACTTGATACAGGTGAGATACTGGTAAAAGGAACAGATAAATGCAGCTGGGGTACTGGTAAGGAAATAGATATAATGCAGACAAGATATTGGTAACGGAACAGACTTGATACAGGTGAGATACTGGTAAAAGGAACAGATAAATGCAGCTGGGGTACTGGTAAGGAAATAGATATAAAAAGAGTGTTTGGAGTTTGAAGCCTGAGTTGCAAGTCCCCGCTGCGATATTACACATTGCAAAATAGGGACAGCCGAAAGTGTATGCGATTCGCACACTCACCCATTAATTTTTAAAAAAATCAGCGCCGCCACCGGACCAGACCACTAAAGAGGTGAGTAACCCTCTTCGGGGACTTAGGGTTAGGCTGCGGGAGAGGGTACTTAGGATTAGGCTGCGGGGGGTACTTAGAGTTAGGCTGCTGGGGGGGGGGACTTAGGGTTAGGGAGTAGGGTTGCTTAGCGAACACCACACCATGTTCAGTGCTCCAGGAATTGATTGCTATGTCTCATCGAGGCATAAGCATCAGCCAGTTCAGTATCGAAATAGGGCCATTCGCTACGTGGACCCACACTCTGGTCTAACCTCAGAGCTCCAAAGGAAATGGAAGGCTGGGGGGGGTGACTTAGGGTTAGGGAGTAGGGTTGCTTAGCATTTGGAACACCATGTTCAGTGCTCCAGGAATTGATTGCTATGTCTCATCGAGGCATAAGCATCAGCCAGTTCAGTATCGAAATAGGGCCATTCGCTACGTGGACCCACACTCTGGTCTAACCTCAGAGCTCCAAAGGTAGGGAAATGGAAGTCTGGATACAGTCCATCATCTATTGAAAACAAAGTTATTTGAGAGGCATGTAACCTTTGTATGCGTATTTGTTTCGTTAGACTTATGTCAGGCTCATACAAGTAACCAGAATATGTAGTGCAGCAGTGAGGGGGAGCTGCCATTTGATCAGGATCCCTGTACTGTATACAAGTATGCATTTGTGAGGGCAGTGACTATAATTGGTGATTTGGCAGTCTGAGGTGCTGCTCTATGAGAAGTGCCAGCATGTATGTTTTCTCTATGTAAAGAGAGCCGTTCCACCTAGACAATGCTTTCAGCTCTTAGGACTAGTAGCTGAGCCCTAAGCTTGTGAATAAAGGATGCATTGTCTAGCATTGTTCTGTGGTTTGTTGAATGATACGCCCTCATCCTGTCTGTATTTTATATTTACCTGGGCGGTTATTGGATTTGTTTTCTGTAGCTCAGTAGCATGTATAGTAAAACTGTCTGCCATATATTCCTACATAACCGTTCTACTGGATCCCATATACATTATCAGATGGTCATTTCTCTTTCCGGTATCTGTACCCTATATAACGCCAGGCATAGGCAACCTGTGGCATGCCAGATGCTGTGAAACTGCAAGCTGGGAATAGTTGTGCCACAACACCTGGAGAGCCAAAAGTTGCCTTATGTTGACTATTCATTTCTCCCTCTGTATACCAGCAGTGATGTGTGAGGCAGTGTGGGTCACCAATTGTAGCCTGATACAGACTGGGTTGGGGTGGAGCAGTAAGCCTACACCACCATGTATGTTAGGTAGGGAAGGGGTATGTTAATTGTATAATAAGGGCATATTGCAGCCTTACACAGACTTCTGCACCGTCCCCATGTAAATGAGCATGGCATGAACATTAGGCTCTTGCTGTGGTAAGTTCATGAATGCAAGGGGAGGGGTTTCCCCCAACACGCACAGGACTCAGGCTAGGATCTCTACAGCTGCAGCAGCAGAAGACAAGGGGGTAGATCCAGAACAACGTGTGTGCGTACGTATTTTAGCGGTGCGTATTTTCGTACACGTAAGGTCAATACACTCCCCACGGCACACCCCTTGCACGGACGTATTTTCACAAATTACGCGACCCAAACCCTACCTTAACTTTTCCTAACGTAACAGAACACGTCCGCTAACGACAGACTACGCTACGCGAACGTACGCAGCTTAGCACGCCCATACTGTACACTTTAAGTACCACCCCCCGCCTACTTCACGTAAAACACACGTATTGTTGACTAACGTAAATTTGGCACGCCCACACGTAAGTATTTACGTTAGCAATACGTGAAATCTCCATACGTTTGAAAATACGCTACGTGAATGTGCGATTTTCTGCGGTGCGCATGCGCAGTGCGTACAAATCTGCGAATTTACGTGTCCACCACACGTAAATTCGCGGAAATGCGTAGTTCAGGATCTGCCCCAAGGTCTGAGCCATTGACTTGCCAGGGATTCCAGCTAGTAACATTGAGATAAGAAACCACTAGTGTGCTGAAGCTTTTGGTTAACCAGAAATAACTATGGCTTTCTTTTATTCCCAGCACTAAACACAATGAATCCTTACTCCATGCTAATTTGTAGCTATTGATGATAGGTGACTTTAGAGAGGAGAAATACATCACTGTAGCATAATCATTTACAATAATTGTCAGTCTTTATAAATAGATCACCTTCAGCACGTCCTGCAGACAGAGGGCACTCTGCATTTAATAGTTCTGTTGCGGATGTGGCCTTTTTTTCCCCCCTTTTTTTGTCATTGGCCAGCACTTTCTGTCTTTAAAATCTGGAATGAAGAATGAGTATCATTGAAAAAGCTGTAATGGAAGTTAAAAAAGAAGCTGGGTGAATAAGTACGGCCATTAACTCCACACTATTTAATTATAATGCACCAAGGTAAAATGCCAGGAGTCCAATATCTGTTGGAGAAAAAAGAAAGGTTGCACTTTTTTAATTATAAGCACTGAAAGTATTTATTCCAAGTACTAGGGAAATGTTCTGTTGCCATGGTGAATATTTCTTGGACAAACTTTACTAATTCAAATTTTCTGTGTATGGAATTCAGATTGAATTAACCTTAAAGCTGATTCATAGTCCAAGAATCTTAAAATATATCAATTACATAGTATAATAGTAGATATCTGCCATTTGTGTTCTAATTCTCATTTCAATTTTTCTTTTATTTTAGGTGAATGGCTTGGTTTAGGTCCACATATATTTTTAGTAAGGGCAACTATTGTCCTTATGCCATAGTTACATCTCAGTCATAAATTAAAGATTAATAAATATTAATTTCTCTTTACCAAATAAGGTGAGAAAATCCTAATTGTGGACCGCATTCACAGATCTGTATTTACTACGAGCGCGTTTTTACGCACACACGTAGCAAGGCAACATCCATGACACTCCCCTCAGCCGGACTGGTTTTCGGTGACTTCCGCCTCCATAGGGCACCCTTAAGTCTACGTGTGTACTTACGTGCGGATGTTACTTACGTACGTGCGTATTTATCAAAATTGCAATTCATAAGTCAGTGCCTAAAGTAGTTACATGCGTAAATACTACATAATGTGCGTGGAAAAAGTTACTACGCATGTGCAGTTAATCCGCTCCTAAAAATACTCACGCCACCCCACGCAACAACAGATCTGTGAATACGGTCCTATGTTACTAAGCTGTTGATAACGGAACATAAGTATTGCCCCTGTGTTTGTACGACCCTGATACATAATCAAATGTGCCCCTTGATGTATAAGGGCCCTTGCATAAAATAGATATGCCACTTGACATCAAAGTCAAACGCTTGTACCATATGAAACCTTTGCTAACTTAGTGGTGGTGATAGAAATAGGAATATTTCTTTTTCCAATCATTTTGCAATTTTATAGATTATCTTAAATATAAATATGTTTTTGGCAATTCTTACAATGAAACAAAAATATATTTAAGTAAACCGAATTTCTGAAAAGCATAGTTATTAATTAAGTAAAGCATTGTGACTAACTTTTTTTGCCATTTGTAGTTTTTTTGTTATTTATGCTTGATTTCTGTGCTGCAGTGAGGCATATTAAAGATTCATGTGGAAAAGTACATAAGTCTACATTTTAATAAGGATAGAGTTGTTTCATCTAGGACCACAGACACAGCGCTGCCTGTTGTGACAGGAAAGCGTATCACACAGCTATATTTTCACTTTATTTGAACTGGAATCTTGTCCAGTAAGCTGTAGCCAGCAGCATCCGTTGAGGAGGCGGCAGCTTTTACATCCAAATTACCAGCTGTTGTCAGAGCCCGGCAAACTAATCATTCCAGTCCTAAACTTCAACCAGTGCTGGATAGAGGGATATAATATAAGGAACAAATATAGACAAATAGGGCATATGTACAGTATTATACTTTAAAAAACAAAAAACAAATTGGTAGCTTTCTAACTGCAATTTAGAAAGCTGTTTTTATTAACAGGGAAAGTCTGAAATATCTCCGTCTATGTGCTCTCTGCTGTTCTTAGCCTTCCCTATTGATTTGCATTTTTAAAGGATATTATTCTAATGGTCATCTGGTAGTGTGTATCCAGCCTAAGAGTTGCAGACTACAGGTGGAGGTGGTATGCAACGATTTCAGAGATATTGGCCCAAGTATAACACAAGTGTTAATAGACCAGTCAACTGTTGGTTGGTACTGCGGACTCACAGTACAGTGAATTCCACATTGGAACGCAGCCAATCAGTGATGCGTTTCATACAGATTTCAGTCTCCGATGGTGTGGACGGGCCCACTAACCATGCTTACGAGATATGCATGGTGGGTGGGCATAGGAGTGGTAATAATACAGCGGGATTCCACATCCTACGTATGATCCTCTATTCCCTACATAGATATCGGCATGCAGAAACTTTAGGGTTGGGTTCTGCAAGCAGAAGGTTGGTAGGTGCAAGGGAAGTGCAGAGTATATTTCAAGATGGCCTGGTGACTTTTAGTTGTAGTGCTCACCAGGGCCGCCATCAGAGGGGGACAGACTACTGTCCTGTGCTCTGAGGCTGATGGGGCCCGCAGATACTTACCATGACTCTATAGCAGCAGATATTGGCCGATACTATCTGCTTAGAGCTGTACACTAGCGGACCAATGTGCTGGGAAATCCTTCCCGCATCAGCCCGCTGGTAATGTAGTTCCGCGGCACTCCACCTCCTATGTGACGTCACGGAAAACAAAGCCATAAAGCTGTGAAATTATATAACAAAACTTTCACATTTTCATGCAGCATTTTGCAACTATTAAAATATTTTGAGCTTTTTCTACACGCTCTGGCTTATCATTAGGGTTGAATGGTGACAAAATATTGTGTTGGATGCGGATAATATTAAAATCCGGCATTTTTGTATGTTTTGCTCCAGTGTTAAGGAGGATTGAACCGTCAGTGTGATAGCACATGGGTTACTTTATTAATTACTACAAAGGCAAGATGCTTCTCAGACTGAGACCAGATTAAACATTTTCAGTCTAATTAAAATTACACCCACACTGATTGACCTTAGAAGTTCTTCTCTTTATAATTTAACCAGTGAACAGTTTGCATGAAGTGTCAAAATGTGTTTATTGTTTTATTTATTTATTATGTGTTTTTTTTACTTTAGTATTTTATTTATTAACTAGTCAAAGGCCCATACTGTTGGGGATACAGCCCAACAGTATCCCCATCATGTCTCTCCAGCCAGCCCCCCAGTATCCTTCATCATGTGTCTCCAGCCCACCATTATTACCATAATGTCCTTCCAGCCCCCCAGTATTCCCCATCATGTGCCTCCAGTCCCCCAGTATCCCCCATCATGTGCCTTCAGCCACTCAGTAGCCCCCATCATGTGTCTCCAGCCCCTCAGTATCCACCATCATGTGCCTTCAGCCCCCCCCCACTATTCCACCACACGTTCCACCAG
>WWET01000450.1:382985-399669 GCA_011038615.1 Limnodynastes dumerilii | reverse complement strand
TAGCCCCCATCATCTACCTCCAGACCCCCAATAGCACTATCCTGTGCCTCCAGCAGCCCCAATAGCTCCCATCATGTGCCATCAGCCCTCCATTAGCCCCATCATGTGCTTCCGGTGCCCCAGTAGCTCCCATCATGTGCCTCTAGACCCTATCATGTGCCTCCAGTCCCCAGTATTCTGAAAATTGTGTGGTGTGTTCCTCCCCCGCTACCTAGCAACAACCTATCCCTGTTCCTGTACTAATTCAGATTTGCTCTTATTCATTTTTTGCATGCAAGGGTTGCAAGAGTCTGCATTACAGCACTTCCTTACAGTATAATAAAAACACATCCTGTGTTTGGAAAAACAGATTTGTGGGCAGACAGGTGTATCTGTAGACCTGATTTAACTCTAAACTTGAGAGGTGACGTTTTCTGTCTCAACTCCAATTTACATATTAAACATAACCCTTAGTGAGTTCCATTTGCAAAAGCAAAGTATTTTCCCTGCACACGAAAGAATTTTAATTCATTTGCCCCCTTCACATGGTGACATGGTTTTTGTTAGGTCTACACTTGCACCTATTTTGCTGTTACTCTAAAATTCTGGAGTGTAGCTCTGGATCTGTACCCAGGTAAAGGTCACATAAGGGTCTGAAAAGTTTGAAACAAAGAGAGGAAAGTTACACCTGGGCAAAACCATGTTGATTTCAGGGTGAGTCAAATGCATGCAAGAAGAATACTTTGCTTTTGCTTACTGCACACAGATACTGACTAGCTGCACTTTACACTTATTTAGACTTGGGTTGGAAAATATCACCCCTCCTATAATACCGTTTGCAATAAATATGACTTTCCCTGAACTCAACATGTTTTTGCCCAGGTGTAACTTTCCTCCAGGTGTTTTCCTTAATATGTTTTCCACATATTTATTTCTCATTTTCTTTTAGAAACTTAAAGGATTAACCCTAAAAACCCACAACAATGTAGTAAAAAACCACTGTTTTATTGGGGTAGCATTGAAATTTATTGTGACATTAAATAGATAATGAAATGTCTCTTCTAGACAACCCAAGTATTATAATATAATAAGTTGTAAGCTCAAGCTCACATGTAGTTAGGTTACATAATTTAAATGTATGTCTATACCTTATTTGACTTGACTTTCAATTGTACCTCATATAGATAAGAAAATTCTGCTTTGCACCAATAAGCAATAATATATCTTTACAAGCGACTCAGTGCTGCTGTATGTTCTTATAGAGTAGGAAAATCATCAGACACAAATATAAAAAACACTAAACAAGGTATGCAGCCACAATAAAAAAAAAACTCCTAAGGCTAGTCTTATCTCCTTAAATAGAATAGACATTGGATAACCAAAAAAGTGCAGATTTTTTTTAAAAAAAAGCACTTCTTGAATTAATATATAGGGGCCGGATCCAAAACTAAGTCTAACAGGGGATTTAAACAAGTCATTTGTGTAAGTCCCCTGTCTCAGAACATCTGCGCATGCGCGCTCCAGATATTCCGCTGGCGTACCTACAGACGTTTGTAACTGGTGTCGTATCTCCGCCATACAGGCAAGGATAGGCATTTAAATGAGGGGGAGGGGAAGCCCCATTACGACTAGATCTGCGTCCGTAAAGATGCAGATCTAGTTGTAAAAGTTAAGGAAGCCATCTGGACATGTAAGTGTAGTGCTGGGGGCGTGCACCCCCTTCTACAGCTGCGTAACTACTGACCCCCTCACTTACGTAAATCGTGCGGGGTTCTGGATCTGGCCCTAGATTTGGAGAACAATTATATTAGTCCGTAGGAAGGCATATAATATATAGTAGGTAGCTTGAAATCAAAGTCCCGACTTTATATTACTGAATAATAAAAACAAAAACAAATAAATTAGGCTTGCATATTCATATAAATAGCAACCGACTTGGGTCGTAGGATAAGAAACACTAAATTATACTATGACACAACGCGTTTCGGGTAATTACCTTTTGGAGGGATCTATGATGTTTGAGATATACATTGAATCATTTATGAACCAAATGGACTCATCCAAATATGGAACTTTGATTTTTAAGCTACCTACTATATTATATATGCCATCCTATATAATTTAATCGGTCAAACCTAGTGTGTATATTTTCATTTAGGAAGCTTTTTTTTTTTTTTTTTTAATTCCAGTCTTTTGGTTATCCAGTAGGAAAATCAGGTTAATAACATTTCCTTGGAATATAATAAAATAGGTTATTCCTGTATTTTTGGATAAGAAAATTATTTTTCAAATATATGAGGTAATCAACTGAATTTAGTTATTAATTGAAAGCCAGTTTTCTGTTTCAGCTAAAACAAAACCTTCCAGTAATGTACATGAAAAGATTCCAGTTGTGTAACTTTTAAGTCTTTCTAGCTGCCAGAGAAGGACTTTGATGCTGTAGGATATAAGGTCAGCAGTTTCTATATAATCACTATAATCACTTTTAAAATCCATGTTTTTTTGTTGTTTTTGTGGTCCATTTTTAGTAACGAAGGGCTGGATCCAGACCTTAAGTGCATGAACTTAGTTACTCAAGGGCTAAACCGGCTGGATCCAGACCTTAAGTGCATGAACTTAGTTACTCAAGGGCTAAACCATGTTGATTTTAAGGGAGTCATATTTCATCTGTTGCAAACAGTATTAGAGTTGAGAGGTGATGTTTCCTAGCCCAAGTCTAAATAACAGTGTGATAGTAAAGCTGGTCAGTATCTGTGTGCAGTAAGCAATTTAAAGATATATCTCTGCATGCAAAGAATACAATTAACTTGACTCCCCCCCTGAAATCAACATGGTTTAGCCCTTGAGTAACTAAGTTCATGCACTTAACAAGGTCTGGATCCAGCCCAAAATGTGGAAAGAAACATTGTCAATTTTTCTGTGTTTTGTTGCAGACAGACCTTTCCTGACAGGCAAGTATTGCTATTAATATTATGAAAAGTTATTGCAGATTGAATGTTATAATGTTATCTGCTTTAGGAATAAATTCCTGTTTTCTGAACTTTGTGACGTTTTCATTCATGGGGAAGGCTCGGATTTTCCACAAATTTTTGGGCCTCATAAAAAATACACCATGGACTGAATCCAATCTTCTTTGTTGAATGGTGGCCATTGGGAAATCTGGATTGGTGTGTCTGTACTGTATGTTCTAACACTACGTCAGTCCTGTCAGGATGGCAACACATCCCTGAAGTTTCATAATTAAACCAAACTTGTTCACTTTCATTCTATTCTAAAATTCCCCTCATTTCTACTACTAACACTGCTGTGTGACTGGATCATACAAAGCACTGAGCAATTTTACCATGCAAGCTGGCTGGTCTGTTGTGTGATTATATAGCACTTTCCCTTATGTATCAATCCCTAATATCGTATAGAGTGTAAGCCTGTGGCAGGGCTCTCTTACCCACCCAGTCTGTCTGTTACCACTCAGTGCTGTTATAATGATTGTTAAAATTGTAAAGCGCTACGTAATCAGATGGCGCTATATAAAAACCTGTTAATAAATAAATAAGCTTGGGATTACTTCAGCCTAATGTAAACATTTAGGGCCTGATCCAGAACTACTCTGGCTGGCGTTAAGACGCCACAGCAGCGTAAGATCGGCTCAAAAGCCGATCTGCGCATGCGCTGGGCAGATGTTGCCCGACATAGCTACGCCGTAGTAACGCTAGAGGGGGCGTCCCCCAGCGTTACTATGTTCAGGTTAGTGTAGGTGGGCAGGGGGGAGTTAGTTTAATGAGGGGTTTGCGTCCAAACGCTCCTGAGCGAGCGTATTTTCCCTTGCTTAGGCTGGCTGAAGTTAGGGTAGCCTTCAGCCGGCGTAATCGAGGGAAAATACGCTCGCACAAGGGAGAGTGAACGCTGATATGCTGTGCTTTACTAAGCACAGTGCATCGGCATAGTTCTGGATCAGGCCTTAGACACTATAGGTGCATTTGTGTTTATGTGTAGTGGTGAAGATAAGTACAGAAGCACTATCTTGTTAAAGTTACTTTATAAACAAATATCAAACCTGAAAGTGAATATAATACACTAACTATATTTGACGAGATAAAGTAAATAAGCTTCTAGATTGGATTAAACCAATAAGATCTATTAGTAATCTTAAGGATGGGGTTTATCTTTCCAAAGCCTCTCGACAAAGCACCTGACTGAGCATCACAGATCTCAGCAGGTTTCTGAGATTCCTGACCTTTATCAGAGATGGCAAGATGAGAAACTAGAGCCTATAAATGTCACATTCACTTGGTACTGCTCAGTTGCTTGACTTTATAAATGCAAACTAATGCAAATGAGTTAACTCAATGAAGTCTTCACACTTCCGGCATAACCTGTTATAACATCAAAGCATCAAAGTCATTACTTGGGCCATTGTGAGTGACGCTTTATGGGACAATCTATACTGCACGAAAAAGTTATAGAAAAATGGTGTTTTCTTTGGAAATTTTTGGTATGTAGCCCACACACCTAATACCATGGCTGAATTTAGGAGTTAGTCCAATTTTGCTGTCATATAATGTCAAGCCCTATTATGAGAAGGAATGTAGAATCCTTTTTATAAGGGATAATTTCTGCTCATTTGAGGTGGAATTATGCTTTATTATGTATGGGGTATATAGAAAAATTGTGCTCAAAATAGCCACAGTAATAGGCCTCTTCATTACCACCATAAAAAACTCTTTATTCTCCTTAATTGTGCTCACATTATCTTCCATAATAGGGCTCTTTATGATATAAAACCCTGTTATGGGGCGAATATTAAGACCTATTATAGGTATAATTTGACACAAATAAGGAAAAATAAAGGACTTTATAATAGGTCATATATTCATTATACCTATGTGTGATGCAACTGGCATTCAGACACAGTTTCTTGGGTTGACACAAAACACTACAGCAGACTAGCAAAAAGTGCAACTAGCCCCAGCTATTTACAGCTGTTCTACAAAAACTGAACAAACAAAAAATGCAGCCTGCCTGGCTCCTAGCTAATACCATGGCACACACACAAAACAACAAAACACAGCACAGTTCAGAAGCTTATGCATTTTGGTGTCCCTCCAGAGGCCTATTGCCTTAGTGACTCAGGATGTGAGAGACAAGGATGTCCAGTCTGTCATTCCTTTTAGCACCCTCAGATAGGTACAATGATTAATTAGCCTGCAGCATGCTGAGGTTCTTTAAGACCCCAAATGGACCTGATGGCTGCACAGCCCGTCCTCTCTACATCCATAACCCCAGGAACCCTTAACTTTGCCAAACTTTAATAGGTCTCTGAAACATTCGTATGTGACAAATCTCTCTGACTTTTATTTTAAAGATAGAATGTTATGGTCTGTTGCTGGTTAATTTGAAGAGTTCTGTGGTGCCTTTTTTTTTATATCTGTGTGTAAACTCCCCATACCTTGCTAGCATCTGCTCTATATTAACTCATAAATTGATTTGAGCAACCTCCATTTTGTGTGTGTGTGTTGTGTGTATATATATAGCCCCATGCCTGGCCAAAGGTCTGCTGGCACCCTTCATGTAAAAAAAATTACATTTAACTAATACTTAATTTATTAGACCGTTGAGCCTGCATATCTTGAAACACTGGGCCTGAACTAGACCTACGCTCACAAGCGATCGTACGCTGGTCTTAAGCGTAAATTCGGCAGAAAAAACGCACTGCGCATTTGCAGAGTGACAACTTCCGGTCCTTCCAAAGACCTTTTCGTAGCGGCGATTCAGGCGTCCGTATTCTTAGCATTTTCCGACGACGGAGCGTGTTTATATTACGAAGTTAGTACGGACGCTGGAGTTAGGGAATGTAGGCGGGGGGAGCCATTTAAATTGTACAGTATGGGCGTGCTTAGTCCGGTACGATCAGCGCATCGCTGGTTCAGCCGGCGTACGGAGGTAAAGGTAAGGGGAGTGTCGTGGGAGTGAAAGTTTTTACGTTGGAGCGATAATACGCTCCGCTCTCATGCGTAGGTCTGGATCAGGCCCACTGACTCTAAAGCAGGGTACACACTGGATATTTCTGTCGATAATTGTGTGGATCACAGAAAAAAAGCACAGTTACAGCAGATATCGTACCAGTGTTTACTGTCCAGTGATGCTGCAGCATCGTCTGAAAAGACATCTGAACGTTTGTTTTTTCACAATTGACGATGCTCAATGTTTGCTTCTTTCTTCAGTGTACTGTCAAGTACTGAACGATCCATCAGGGAATTGTTTCAGTGTGGACAGTACAGAGATCAGCTGCAGAATCATGTAATCACGGTAACGATGTTTACTACATTAGTACTAAAGATTTTAAACCCTGATTTCTATCTGTATACAATGGGCCTGATCCAGAGCTACGATGGTACACTGAGTGGTCTAACGCTCAGCGTACCATCGCTTCCCTCGCTTGACACTCCCCCTTGCTTCAGCGTATGAACAGTCGCATACGCCACCTGAAGGCTACCCTAACTTCAGCCGTCGTAAGCGACTGTTAATACGCTGGGATGGCGGCGTTGATACGTTAACGCCGCCCTCCCAGCCTCATTACCCTCCCTCCCCCCACCTACCTGCACTAACTTCCGCGTAGTAACGCTGGGGGACGCCCCCTCCAGTTTTACTACGCTAAAGCTACAGACACCCGATCCATGATCGGGCATTTATGCAGCTATGCCGGGCAACATCCGCCTGGCGCATGCGCAGATCTTCTGTTTAGACGATCTTACGTGTACGCCCGGCGTATTAACGCCTGGCGACGGAGTTCAGGATCAGGCCCAATGAAACATTGTTGGTCATAAAAATTTGTTCTGGCCCTCCGCAGGTGGAACTCGAGGGGGGGTGTGGCTGGCTTCTGGAGCGCCTTATCACTAGACCGCAAAATCACTTTGCCCACTCCCAGCATGCCGGAGGTGAGGGCTGCATTGCATGACGGGGTCCTACAGGCTCCGGATACTGATTTGCTTTTGGGTCCCGGGTGGCCGCTGGGACCCTGAAACTCCATATTCCTGGATCCTGGTCAGGAAACTCTCATTGGGTAGCAGCTGGATCTCCGGGCCGCAGCTGCTGTTTTCTTCCAAAGCTCATATTAGGGGTGAGTTAAACTTTTGACCAAATATAGCAGGCTAACAACTTTTTAAGTTGATCATTTTGTATGGCCTGCGAATAAGGTTATAAATCTCCAAATGACCCCACCCCTGGTCTAAACGGTCGTTAATCTTGTGATCTCCATGAAAATTAACTGAAAACTCTCCAGTGTGTATCTGACTTACAGTACTGACATCCTCCTGTATGTACAGTTGGAGATTTGGTTTACAATAAAATTGTCTTGAGATTTGGTGATTTAGGGCCTGATCCAGACCTACGCATAAGAGCGGAGCGTATTACCGTTTCAGCGTAAAAACTTTTATTCCCATGACACTCCCCTTTCCTTTACCTCTGTACGCCGGCTGAACCATACCTTAACTTTTCCCGGCGTCGGTCCGAATTTTCATAGCGATGCGCTGATCGTACCGGGCTAAGCACGCCCATACTGTACAATTTAAATGGCTCCCCCCGCCTACATTCCCTAACTCCAGCGTCCGTACTAACTTCCTAATATAAACACGCCCCGTCGTCGGAAAATACGCAAATAAAACGGACGCCCGAATCACCGCTACGAAAAGGTCTTTGGTACGACGCAGTGCGTTTTTTATGGCGATTTTATGCTTACGATCAGCGTTAGGTCACCTGCGAGCGTAGGTGTGGATCAGGCCATTTACGCTTACGACCAGCGTACGATCGCTTGCGAGCGTAGGTCTGGATCAGGCCCTTAATCTCCAAGATTAGACCTTAACCTGTGTACCTACATTGTGAGGTTCTAGGCTAAACTCACAATTCATAGGTAATAGAATAAACCTTTTTGTTGTTTAGGAAAAACTACTTATGAACACCAAAATATACAGTGCAAAATCATCCTTGATTAAATGAAGCCTGAAATCCAATGGTCCCTGACCCTTAGGTTTTGCCATAGATATGTCTTTTTGCTCTAAGAAATAAAAAAAGTACGAAACACTGTCAGTGCTGTTTCTACAAGTGGATGAATAGACATTATTCAAGCACCATAAGGAGTCTTTGATTCTTCCAGAGAAGGAAAGTTCTTGTATACCTGAGTTGCTTGGAAGGTTTACCAGACATTATGAAGTAGCAAGAGATAACATTGTTGGAGAGCACAGAATGTTTTCTGTTTCCAAGATCAATTTTCACAGAAGAGCAAAATATTTCACACCTCTAATGTGTGAAATGAGTCATTTTTTTGAATTATCTGTCAGATGGCATGGGTAAAAGGTCAAGTACGTTTTAGAACTGATCTGTTATTTTTGCTGATTACACAGGATATGATTACAATGTGTAGGCTGTTCTAAGAGAAGAGCTCATGCTAATATAATCTGCCAGTAAAGAAGTGTATGCTTCCTTATTTTAGGAAACAATTGCCAACTCAAAATATTTTTAAAAGTCCAGCAAAAGGGTATCTAGAACAGTGTTTTCCATCCTTAGGGACCACTAACATTCCATATATTTCTGTTCAACTCACACATTCACCTGTGGAGCTTTTAAAATATGTCAGACAGTAATAAACACACCTGTGCTCCAGCAAGGAGGCCTGGAAAACTTGCACTGTTAATGGTCCCTGATGACCGAAATTGGGAAACACTTCGTGCTGCCTTCGTGTCATTAAGCTCCCTCTCTTTGCTGCTCGCTTCTAATTTCTCCAGCACTGGGCTCAGCTTCTCCAGACCTTGCTGTCCCCATCGTTCTGGTCTTCTCTACTTCTCTAAAAGGCTCACCATCTGAAGACAAAGATCCTTTATAAAGTCCCATAAGAAGTCACCTGTCCAGAAATGGTTGGTTCAGCAATATAGGGCCGGATACAGACTTACTCCCGACAGCATACTTACGCATGCAAGGTGTGTAAGTGGGTTGATTTGACTTGAGGGCACATGCTGAGGTTACGCTAGTGTTATGAACGTAACACTAATGTATCTAACATCGTATGGAACTGGTTGCAGTCTCCTCATAAAATGAGTGATATACGAAATAGAGGCATCTGAAAATTCTTTTTTCAAACAAAATTTTTTGTTTCAGAATGTGTGAGTATGCCGATCATCATGCTCACCCATACCTTTTTCGGAAACGCTGCTGCTCTCGCAGGACCCGGACCACGGGAAAGGTGAGTAACCTCTCCAGGGTTAGGGTCAGGCTGTGGGGAGAAAGGTGAGTAACCTCTCCAGGGTTAGGGTCAGGCTGTGGGGAAGGGAGGGTTAGGGTCAGGATGCAGGGGAGACAGGGATAGGATTAGGCTGTGGGAGATGGAGGTTTAGGGTCAGGCTGCAGGAAACAGAGGGTTAGGGTCAGACTGCGGGAGACGGTAGGTTAGGGTCAGGCTGCAGGGAAGAGAGGGTTATGGTATTGCTGCTGGGAAGGGAGGGTTAGGGTAATGGAAGGGGTGGGTTAAGGTTAGAATAAGGGGAAGGGTTGGGGTAGTTTAAAACACTTACCTATCGGAGCACCGTGTTCGGTGCTCCATGGATCGATTGCTATGCCTCATCAAGGCATAAGCAATCGAAATCCCAGCCAGTTCGAAACTGCCTGGGAGAAAACGTCCCTCTCGAAATAGGGCCGTTCTTTCCAGGGACCCACACCCGTGCGGAACCTAGTTCTGTATGATGCCATTTCAATAGAAATGGGCTGTGCTTCCCCTTTGCCCACCAAGTTGGGCGGGGGGAGGCATTTAAATTGTACAGTGGGGGTGGGTTTTCATATTTATGAGCAGATCAGTGGTCGTACAAACCGCTGATCCGCACATTTCACTTACGGCACTCTTATGGTAGCATACATGCCATAAAGCCTGCACTAAAGAGGGAAGTGACAGGGGGCATGCACTCCCCTCTCTTGTTCGTACTTCCAGACACCCACACATATGGAAACGGGGGTCTGGATCCGGTCCATAATCTTTTGCACATATGCATAAAAGATAAGTCAGAAGCTGAGTCTGTTGCTGTAGAGACATTGAAGAAAAGCTGTCTGTTCAGTAACATAGTGAAGATACAGGAGACATCAGTACAGTTCTAGGTAATAAATTAATGCTAATTGGTGTACAGTGCATCCGGAAAGTTTTCACTTTTCAATTTTGTTATATTACAGCCTTATTCCAAAATGGAATGAATTCATTTTTTCCCTCAAAATTCTACACACAATACCCCATAATAACAACGTGAAAAAGTTTTTGGGAGATTTTTGCAAATTTATTAAAAATCAAAAAACAAAGAAATCTCATGTACATATGTATTCACAGCCTTTGCTTAATACTTTGTTGATGTACTTTTGGCAGCAATTACAGTCTCAAGTCTTTTTGAATATGATGTCACAAGCTTGGCATACCTATCTTTGGGCAGTTTCGCCCATTCCTCTTTGCAGCACCTCTCAAGCTCCATCAGATTGGATGGGAAGCATCGGTGCACAGCCATTTTCAGATTTCTCCAGAGATGTTCAATCGGATTCAAGCCTGGGCTCTGGCTTGGCCACTCTGGGACATTCACAGAGTTGTCCTGAAGTCACTCTTTGNCTCTGTACAATGCTTCATTCATCTTTCCCTCTATCCTGACTAGTCTCCCAGTTCCTGCCGCTGAAAAACATCCCCAGCATGATGCTACCACCACCATGCTTCACTGTAGGGAGGCTATTAGCCTGGTAATGAGCAGTCCCTGGTTTCCTTCAAACACAACGCCTGGCATTCAAGAGTTCATTCTTTGTCTCATCAGACCAGATAATTTTGTTTCTCATGATCAGAGAGTCCTTCAGGTGCATTTTGGCAAACTGCAGGCAGGCTGCCATGTGCTTTATACTAAGGAGTGGCTTTAGTCTGGCCACTCTACCATACAGACTTGATTGGTGAATTGCTGCAGAGCACACAGAGGAATGCTGTAGCTCTAACAGAGTGACCATTGGGTTCTTGATCACCTCCCTGACTAGGGCCCTCCTCCTCTGGTCACTCAGTTTAGACGGCCAGCCAGGATGATGGAGGCCACTGTGCTCATTGGGACCTTGAAAGCAGCAGATATTTTTCTGTTCCCTTCCCCAGATTTGTGCCTCGAGACAATCCTGTCTCAGAGGTCTACAGACAATTCCTTTGACTTCATGCTTGGTTTGTGCTCTGACATCCACTGTCAAGTGTGGGACCTTATTTAGACAGGTGTGTGCCTAACTCATGTCCAATCAACAGAATTTACCACAGGTGGACTTCAAATAAGCTGTAGGAACATCTCAAGGATGATCAGTGGAAACAGGATGCACCTGAGCTCAATTTTGAGCTTCATGGCAAAGGCTGTGAATACTTATGTACATGTGATTATTTAGTTTTTGATTTTTAATAAAGTTGCAAAAATCTCCAAAAATCTTTTTCAGGTTTGTCATTATGGGGTATTGTATGTAGAATTTTGAGGGAAAAATGTATTTATTCAATTTTGGAATAAGGCTGTAACAGAACAAAATGTGGAAAAAGTGAAGCGCGGTGAATACTTTCTGGATGCACTGTATGTCTGTGTTTGTACTCAACATCATGCTATTGTCCCATAAACAGCACACAGCAGAGAGAGAGAGGGGTACATGCTTTGCTCTGGGCAGTCCTAGAACATTTGAATGTAAGGGTGTGTTTCTCCAAGATGGCAGCTAAAAATGCATTGTTAAAGTATCCATCAGGGAGGTGGGTTATAAACACAGCTCATATACTGTAACTACAGTCTTCCTATTAATATGAGGCAAAGAAAAGGAAGAATGTAGTAATTTAACAAGACAGCAGTACAAATAGATCAGAGGCCAGATAGAGAAGTCTGGTAAGTATAGTTTCTAATACTAAATTTCAAAATTCAGGCTTTATAAATAAATGTGTTATATTTTAATACATATTCTATTTTTGTTTCTGTTAACTAGTTTTCAAATATAAGTTGACATCACAATTTGCTTGGTGCCAGGTTATTTCACAGTCACATGTCCCTCATAAGACACATTTGTGTGGAAACCTGGCTTTCAATTCTGTTTTTTTAGGTGAATAAGAGCGTTAAATCTTACAGCAACTGAAAGCTTAAGTTTGAGCAGTCATTGGTAAATATATGACCATGTTTGGTTAAGCAGAACTTGGAGTGTGATGCCTGATTACCCCTGGATGCTGCTAGCAGTCAGTCCTGTGCATCAACTGATATGAAAGTTCTGGAGGTTTCACTATTCAAACTCTACAAGGTTCAACTAGCTGATAGTTCAGCTTCACATCACACTAAATAATACTAAACACTGCAATATAGACCAGTGATGAAAAGCAGGTGATTGACTGATCCTCACCGTCAAACCAAGCTCATTCCTACTATATGCCTTGTGTAAACGTTTCACTGCATTATGCTGAACCAGACTCATTTTCAGTCAACCCTTAATGGCAGACATAGCCACTGAAGAAGCCTGGTGGATCCTAAAACAGAAACTCATATTGACCATGATCTCACACATTGCAATGCAGATGAGAAGTGAAGTTCTGTGCAGTGTACAAAACAGCGCCTCCTACCTTCCTCCTGTTTACTACACTAAAGCACAGAAAGCATTTTTAGTCTGAGCATTTACTTGAATTGTTTGCTGCAGTGTTGCTGTTTTTCTTTTTCTTTTTTGTTCCACTAACATTTAGTAATAACTCAGTAGTACAATAAAACAAATGAATAAAATGACAAACCCAACATGATGATAAACGGCTTTGTACCCAGTAAAGCTTTCTATCTAAGTTGGTGGTAAATTGGATTACCCAGGATGAGTAGTGATCTGATTTGTTTGTTATAGCTTGTAACACTTCTTTGTTTGCTGATACAGTATGTTATTACATATTGATGTCTCTTTTTCATTAAGTAAAGTGTAACATCTTATGCTGGCCACAATTTGTCAGATTATGAAGCAGCAGTAAAGCATCACTTTCATTATCTATTCAGTCTACTAGATTTTCCAGTAATCCATACAGCGATACTGTGCATTTTTACGGTTGTGTCATGAAGCCCAATTACCCGCCAGATGTAAGTAGTTACATAAAAATCTAACGAGTGAGGGGCAGTTTTTTCTGAAAGGTATATGTGACAAATTCACCTGTACATAAGATAATAAGGTGCTACCATTTATATTTACAAAGTGAGGTGCATTTAATGCATTCATCATGCCTGTTATATAGCTGGATGTGAAATGTGTACTCTTTTGCAGTTATTTCTAGCACGTCTTTCTTTACAAATGAATGTGCTGATTTACATTGTTTAAATGTATTGTATTATGCATAGTTCTTAAGCACAATGAGTCATTTTCCATTACAGGTCATTTTAATGGATTCTGTATTACAACAGACAACATTCTCATCTCGCATTAAATGTCACAGCTACTACCTGTGGATATAATTTCATATCAGATGTACTTGTCAAACCTATTGTGTTTTTGCCATATTTAAAAAAATATATATATTTTTACATAAAATAACACCACATAGTTTTTCACCTAGGTTGTGGGGCAGACTTAGTAAGCTTATAAAAGTGGTTGCCTCTAGCAACCAATAGGATCTAACTGTACTTTATGCAGTGCATAGTTATATAGAAAGAGGTATCTGTATATTGTGTTATATAAGTTTAATGCACTCTACTTTAACTTTTCATTGCGTATCTCTGGTCGTTTGCAATGCCTTGTCATACGTAAGTTCCTAACCTCGTCCATACTGTACAATTTAAATGCCTCCCACAGTGCATATTATCATCTTGTGTAGGGATGTCACTCCCTATTGTTCGGTTTTACGCACAAGTAAGATTTATGCATGCCTTGTGCATAAATTGGCTGTTTTTATGAAGTCTGGATCAGGCCCTAAGTTCTTATTACTTAAGTGCATTTGTGGTAACCAATCTGCTCACGTTGTGACTCATCCAGAGGAATGATACTTAGTGACTGCGAGTGGCATCCATTGGCATTACAATGTAAAGTATAGCTATGACCTCTTTATTGATGTAGACTTTTGCACTTCCGCCAATTTACATTTGCATTACAGTCAGGAAAATGTATGATAGGCCCTGGCTATTGGAAGTGCATCAGTGCAATGGAAGTGTTTAGCAGTGTAGACGCAATTAGAATTATATTTGGATTATATTATTATTATTCACATTATAACTGGATCTTAGGATCTTAGCTCTCCAATCACATCTATGCGTCTTTTTTGCATTTAACATCTGTATGAAAACCAAATGGGTGTTTTACATGGATACAGTAATGGCCTATGTTTACCATTTGTTGTTTTACCAGATGTATTATTAATACGGGTTATTAATTCATTACATTTTTGGAAATGTAAATGACAAAAATAAAAATAGTTTACAAAATTCTGAAATGTACAAGCAGAAACAAGCCTTTCTGTGTGCAAAATGATTGGAATGGAATCAATAGAATAATTGAATTTTACCATTATTCAGGATTCATTTCATGCCTTGTGAAAATTCTGCCATCCAGTATTGTTGAAGAAAGTTGCAGTGATATTTAAATATTGTAATTGAATCATTCACTGACCTAATAAATCTAAATATAAAACCCTAGCAAGATTTAAAAATGCGCAGGAAACATGCTGTCATTTCTATTTGTCTACAGGAGAAATTTTTATTGAGATTAGAAAGTAATTTAAGCGCATTAAAATGGTTCTTCATTCTGCAAACATACAAAGGGATTATTCTGCATCTTATCCTACATGTTTTTATTTCCAGATGAATTAAACTCAAACATATGAGGACTTTAATACCTGAAAATTGGGTTAAAAACAACGTTTTTAATGCTGTGTAACACTGGATTCAAATGGTTTATATAAACATTTCTAGTTACTGATATATTTGCACACATATACGCCATCAAGCTTGTCCCTCTCCCTTTATCCAAAGATTTATACAGATTGGGCAGTTCCAAAAACCAGCAGACACCAAGGGCTTAATTTACTAAACTTCTCGAAATGAAAAATGGAGATGTTGCCCATAGCAACCAATGTGATTCTAGCTCTCATTTTTCTATTTCATACTAGAGAATGTCAGTTAGAATCTGATTGGTTGCTATGGGCACCATCTCCATTTTTCTTTTGAGAAGTTTAGTAAATCTGGGTTCCAGTCTGTTTTAGGTGCAAGTCGCCTATGCGAATGGTCTCTTTTAGAAGTAGAGACAGCTAAAAGTTTTTTTTAGAATGGGTAAGTCGCATTACTCCAGTGGTGCGGCGGCGGCTTTAGACCCCTGTATCGGCATTATCCCCGGTGCTGTGCAGCTGATGCACCGTCAGTAGTTCCGCCTCTGGTATGGGGGTTCCAAATTGGCCTTTGCTGTGGGGGCCAAAAGCTACTCCATTAGATTGCATTATTCTAAATTGTAATGTTTGGATTAACTGTAGAGAGAACACTTTGCAAATGAGATGAGTCAGTTATAGTTTTGTCACATACTGTATAAGGTTTTCATCAAGGAACAGAATAGTAAGCTTGTTAAATGTTACATTATCAGCAACGACGCCTCCTAAAACCTGCACACTGGGATTGATTTTCAGGTTTTTCCCAAATCTATACACATGAAACAAGATGTTGTACGTGTCCAGTTTGCTATTTCCCAGTTGAAACATCTCGTGGAGAGCGTTTGATTATTCAATAGTTTTGAAGGCACTAAATACTCATGTTGCAAGCTGTCTCTGGACATAAATATTTATAACAATATTTCTGTAACATTTACAAATCAGGCTGTCAGTAAGTATGCAGGTATGTCAGTAGAAATGAAGCTAGCTATATGCATATGCAGACGCAATGAATACAGATATCTGCCATTTCATTTTGTTTCAATCCCAGCTACGATACTTAGTTTTTGCTTCTTTGACTCTGTTTGTAATGCAGATTTATGAAATAAATCATTTTTCTTGATGTAACTTTAATAAAGGCAATTATGAATAGCAGCATTATTAATAGGTTCTTTTCGCCGCATTGACAGTAAATAATTCCGCAATGGTACAGTCAACACCACTATGCTGGCTGTGTCACTGCCAGAATCCTTATTATAAAAACAAAAACCATTGTTTCCTTACCTTGCCCTCGCTCCTACTCCTTCCTGCTCTCCCCTCCTCTTTGTCCATGCTCTCTCCAACGCTCTGTCCTGCCTCTCTCTACTGGAAGAATGTCAATCCGTTAACTCTGTCACTCGCAACATCAGTCTCACATATTACACCCGTTACCAATACTGTAATCAGTTCAAAGAAAATATAAAGGGCACTATTCACAAAGCCCATTACACTTCATTTTGAAGCGATAATGCCCGTGAATGAGATTTACAAAACTGCAGCTTTCCATGGCAATCCATGTAAACATCACACATCTCCACCAGCCCATTCTTATGCTTGCAGGTCAGCACTTCATTATATTTACTAGCTCTCTGAGTGGAGCTTTACATTCCGCTGAGAGATTAATACTAACGCCATCTCAGGTTGGCCTTATTGTAAGAATTCCTGCGTCTCCCCATATAATAGCTGTTATTAAGGAGGAATAGGGGGTATATATGGGGAGACTGCTAGAATACACCTACCGTATTTCCCCATGTATAAGACGCTCCCTTGTATAAGACGCACCCCATTTTTAGAGCC
>WWET01000450.1:356501-380512 GCA_011038615.1 Limnodynastes dumerilii | reverse complement strand
GAAATCCCAGCCAGTTCGCAACTGGCTGGGAGAAGTCTTATTTTTCGAAAATCAGACTTTCTAACCGGGGACCCACACCCTTATCTCAGGATTGTTTTCAATCTTCATGTTAACTAAATGGTAATTTGATTCTCTTAGCTGTTTTTTGTGTTTGTTGGTTAATTTTCCAGACACTAATCTGATGAATCATTGATCCTACATAATTCACCACTTTCTTCTGGCAACGTGATAAGAACTTATAACTCCGGTTGGTCCCTCTGTCAGTTCCAGTGTGGCGGTGATCTCTGGTGAGACAATGAGCTTCACCTCTTCCTTAAGGTTCTAAATGGAGAGGTAAGATTCTGAATGTGGAGATGTTCCTAGGTAGCTGAGAAGGGACCCGCTCCCACCTTCTCCACATTCATCTTACATCTACATTCAGCACCTTCCTGCCAGATTCAAGGTGGTGGCACAGGTTCCTTCCGATACATAGGAAGGACCCCCACCGCCATCTTGAATGTGGCAGGAAATTGTGGACTATATAGGGAAGGAGCTGAATGTAGTGGTGGCGGTACTGGGATCTCTGCTGCCGCTGCTATGAGGTAAGTAAAGTAATTTACAGTATGAGGAGAGGTGTGGGGAGGGCATTAAAAGAGGGAGGTTTTTTTCAATTCTGCCCCTGACCATGCGTGGACGCTACTGCACATGTGTATAACGGTGAGGAGCAGAATGGCTTTTATATAGATAGATTAGCAATCCATATTCATTTTCTATACCAGCGCTTCTCAACCTTTTTTCGGGAAGTACCAGTTACCCACTATAGAATCAGGACAGACAAGTACCACTTTACAAATCATGTAGACACATTCATATATTTTCCCTTCTTTCTCCTTGCATATTATGCAGTAATTTTAAAATACATTTTCTACATAATCCATTTAGCCCTCTAGATACTTTTTTAACTATCTAGAGGCCTGAATGGGTTAGGGTATTGTACCTGGTTTAAGTAGCATGGCGGCTACCTCCTTAAAAACCTGCCCACTTGCCCTAAGTACTTACAGACATTGGCCCAGATCCAGAACAACGCTTGTGAGCGAATTTACGCGTGGCGAACACGTAAACTCGCGTTTTGGTAAGTACTGCGCATGCGCATCATAGAAATTACGCTCCATAACGTAGCGTAAATGTGAACGTATGGGCCATTCACGTATGTGTCGTGTAAATCCTTACGTGTGGGCGCACCAATTTTACGTGAGTCAAAAATACGTCTGAAATACGCTATGTAGGCGGGGGTTTGTATTTAAAGTGTACAGTATGGGCGTGCTTAGCTGCGTAAATACGTGTTGGCCATACGTACGTGAGCGGATGACATTAGTTGAGTGGGCAAAAGTTAAGATAGGGTTTGGAAAGCGGATTTCGGACAAAATACGTACATTCAAGGGGTGTGCCAAGGGGAATGTATAGAAGGTACGCACGCGTAAATACGCTAGGCCAGTAAATGTATTGCAAGCCGAGTTCTGGATCTACCCCAATGGTCCAAGTACCCCTGGTCTATAGAGACATTTGCATTAATGAAATATGAAGACTATGCAGAGTGCTAGACAATTAGCACAGAATAACAAGACAATTATTAAAGAACACAGGTAGTCTGATGAAATATAGCTTTCCTG
Organism: Limnodynastes dumerilii; assembly: GCA_011038615.1. Classification (NCBI taxonomy): domain Eukaryota; kingdom Metazoa; phylum Chordata; class Amphibia; order Anura; family Limnodynastidae; genus Limnodynastes; species Limnodynastes dumerilii. The sequence continues at coordinate 378,863 of WWET01000450.1, read as the reverse complement.
TGGTTCATTTCCATATGTATGCCCATACACCTCTACATGTGCATAAAGAACATAATATTGTAAAATTGTTTAGAGAGCTCAGATATTCTAAACTATTCTAAACAATTCGCCAAGAATCATCATGTCATCCTGATTATCATTTAATTTGTATGCAGTGTAAGCTTTAAGAAGAACATTTTTAAGAATTCGTACTAAGGAGAAAGTACCATATTTGGACCAACGTGGAATTCTACAGGTACAAATCTACAACGTACAATTATACAGGTTGTGTTTCGATCTGTGCTTCAGTTGTGAATGCCTATAATTAATAATTTTTCAAACATTCATTTATGGCTGTTGTCTCTTTAAATAAAAGAGAAGCTTAAAGCTGCATGACCATTCTAGTTAGTAAACCCAAGGAGAGCTTTGAACATGACATAGCATTTAAATCTTTTCTCTTCTGTAATGACAGAAATAATATGGATCAAGGTCTTTAGAAAAACTGCCTGGCCATAATATTATTCCCTCGACAAACACATAATTCTTAGTTTCTGTATGATGCTTCTTATTGATCTTTGAAAGATCACACATTTGTACAACTCATAAAAGCATATGCAGCCTAGACAATGTTATTGATGTCTGAACTGTTGATCTGTGTGTGGAAGTGCTTATAAAATATTCTCTTAATAATATAATACATGAGTAGAATAGACAATAAAATCATATATTATTTGTCAAGAGAGAATTTTTAACACAGTCAATGTTTAAAATTTCAGCTATGAATTATAAAGTCTTGAAACAAAAGTAGTTGAAAAGCATTACTAGTTTACTACAGAAAACTTGTCATTTCAACTCTGCTTACACGATACACAGAATATAACATGGAGGTGTTAGACTTTCTTTCTGCAGATGCATTTTGTAGGACTAAAGGGGAGACTAGTTTAAAGAGGTAACATTTGGAACATTAAACCCTTTAATTTGTTTTGGAGTGAGTGATAGTGTAAGAGTGGTCTAACCGTTCTTGATAGATTTTCCTAATTAGGTTCAAATGTTGTTAGAGATGTGATTGGCTGAAGATTGTAGGTCACACTTGATAGAAGCCATCTTTTTCTTTGGACATATTGCATTCCTTACCTTATTGGTTATGTGCTTTAGTTTGTGGTTGTTACTTTTTTGAAGTCTGACCGGTATATGTTTTGATTGAGTTGGTTCTGTAAGATGGCGGTAAGCATGTCCAAGCACCTAGTTTTGCTTTTGGTGCTAATGTAGTGAATAGATGCAGTGTTAATTTCCTTGATTGATGGCTTAACTTTGTTGTAAAGTATCAGCAATCTGAATTAAATGCTCAGAAATTCAACAAAGTTCAGGCAACTTGATCTATCTGGACTTATTACAATTCTGCTGTAGCGGAAGAATAGCACACTAGGTACATGACATTATACTCTATCAGATGAAGACTTTATAATAAAATATTAGTCTCTTTTCTGAGTTGTGATAAAACAAGGAAAATAGATTGTAAATGTTGAGATAGTAAATTACGCTCTTGTAAAGGCCAGAAAGGTCTAATTGAGCTGTAAACAGACATCACACAAAAACGCATGAGGAATTTTTTTACCTCTAAAATACCATTTGCTTTGACCCCTGTGAAGATTTTTGTACATAATCATTAACTTTTATGATATCTTTGCTAAATCTATCTAGGACTCCAAAGTGGACCCAGAGTTCTTTCTAGCACAGAGCATCGCTTTCATAAGGCTAAAAAGGCTTCTGTGCTGATACTCAGACATTCAGGGAAACACTTCACCCCGTCACACAGGAACAATTTACCTAAGAAATTGCTGCATCTAAAAAGCCAATGAGTGCTATAAAAGGGAGTGACTGTCTTGTCAGAACAGTTGCCCACTCCCCTAGTTTTATGTATCTCGGGCTCTCTAGCTAATCTGTCTGGTGATCCAGTGTTGGGATCAGCAGCAAAGAATGGAGCAAACTGAACAGCAGAGGGAAGTGTTGCTGTTGAGAGCTGACATTTCTTTAAAAAAAAAAAAAAAAACTTTTCTCTACAAGCAAAAAATAAATAAATACTTTTCCTCTGAAACCAGTACACTGTAATATGGTTTATTCTGGTGTTTCTTTCTGCACTGCTATTCTTAACTCTGGATCAGCCACCAAATTGTGACCTATGGTATTTCACCTATGTATTTAGTTTGGTTTTCATTGGGCCTGATCCAGACTAACGCCCGCCGCCCTAGTTATGGCGGGCGTATGCGTAAGATCAGCATTTCTGCCGATTTGCGCATGCGCCGGGCAAATGTTGCCTGGCGTAGTTAGGGAAACCTATTCCTTAGGATCGGGCGTCCCTAACTGTTGCGTAGTTACGGCGAGGGAGCCGTTCCTCGCCGTAACTATGCTGTAGTTAGGCAAGGAACGCGTGGAGAGGTAAGCAAATGAGGGCAGGAGGGCGGGTTTGGGACGTTATTATGCTGTGGCCGGCGTAATTACACTCTGTTACGCCGGCTGACGTTGTTCCATGCACACAATAGAGTCAGTCCAAAACTAAAGAGATTACTGTTGCATAAAGAACAAAACAATGGACCTTTATGCATCTGGATGTGTAGAATTACATTCATTTTCTTTTAGCACAGGATTAAGCTGTTTGCTAAGTCTAGTAATGTTAAATAAACATTACATTTTCATTGTGGAAACTTAATATTTCTTATATAGACTGTTGTAACTCTTATATATTTGTACTCTGTTGATACTAAAAAGTTAATATATAATGCATGCATATAACATAAGTTTTGGAACATTGTCAACCCAAATTTTGGACCCTGTGTTAAAACAGTATACATTTTCAGGCTATTATACATTATGCAGTATACATTTTTCCTATTTACCAAGTGCCCACTATTGGCTAGTGGGGAAACACAGTGATACCACTTCTCCTGCGCCGCTGAGATCATGAGTTTGATTTCTGGACAAGACCATAACTGTGCGGATTTTGTATCTTTTTCCCATGTCCGTGTTGGTTTCCTCCCACACTCTAAAAATATGATAGTGGGTTAAATGGATACTGAAAAAAAAAAACTAAAACTGAACCTCAATCTGTGTATGCATTAGGGAGCTAGACTGTAAGATCCATTAAGGCAAGGACTGATGTGAATGGTTGTTTAAACATTGTAAGGCACCAAGTAACATTATGGTACTACTATATAAACAACTGGTAATACATGAATAGTTGAAATAAATGTATAATCTATTTCTTACTTTCTGCATGTTTGATGCATTTCTCACCAGTCTTATTTGTTAGCCTTTAGAAGTCAGTTAAAGCTGTTCGAAGTATTAAAAATGCAAATACTGCACTGTTATAATACAGAGTAAACAAAATAATAGAGGGATTGTAGTTATTAAAAGTCTAGTAAAAGTATCTCACATAACCTGCGTAGATGCTAATGTCAGCTAAATATTGCCATTCAGTAGTTACTCTCAGCAGCAAACATGTTTTAATGATCTGCTGAACAAGGTGAGAGCAGTGGAGTCATTGACAAAATTGTGATCATTAAGCAGTTAGTGAACAACATCACTGCAATAATGGGGCTTCGTGCAGTCATTGTCTGCCTGGCATTGTTAAACATCTTGGTATTGTTACCGTTTTTGATTTCCTATGTTACATTCTGTAAAGAAGTGCTATTCCAATTAAAATGACACATTTCTAAATAATTGCTTAGCACCATGTTATTAAATGTAACAAGGATTGCATTGAACAAATCATTTTTATGCCCACTGATTCGATAGTTAGTCGGTTGTGTTAGACCCACATGTATTATTCAGTCATTCTTAGCACTTTATAGATTGTACTTTGCAGTAGGGCTGAAGTTAGTGACACATAAAATATAGTGGGAAGAATGGATTTCATTAAATATCACTATATCCTAGAGGTTAATACTCAACATTTAGAGCTGGATCCAGAGTTTGAAAGTAAGAGAAAAACAAATAGAAATCTGGGCAAAAATATGCTGAATTGCAGTGGACCCAAATTTTACCTGTTAAGAGTTAAGAAGTGATGTTTCCTCCCCGAAGTCTAAATAACAGTTTGATGGTCAGAAAGCTGGTCAGTATCTGTATGCAATAAGCTACAGCAAAGTATTCTCCCTGAAATTTAACATGGTTTCACCCAAGTGTAACTTTCCACCTGTTTTTCTCTTATATTCGAAATCTGGATCTGGGGCCGAATTCACAGACCCGTTTTTGCGCGGATTGCTATGCAAATTTTTAGTATCTGATTAACTGCGCAGGCGTAGTAACTTTATTGACGCTACTTACATTGAATTTACGCACGGAGGTCCATTAGACACGTGCGGAGGGACGTGGTTGAAATCCGTACGGACAAAGTTACGTGAAAGTGGGTGGGGGGGCTTTTAAATGACTATTTGAGGGCGCAGTTAGTTACATACACACGTACGTAAGTGTTATACGCACGTAAATGCACAGATAAGGGTGCCCTATGGAGGCGTAAGTCACCGAAAAACCCGTCCATGTGAGGGGAGTGTCATGGGTGTTGCTTTCCAACGTACGTGCGTATAATTGCATATCTTTAATGGATCTGTGAATACGGGCGATTGCTGCATGCACGGACGCTGCAGTACTTAAACATAACAGGTATCCAGATCATCCTGTTAAGTCAATGGGAGTGCTCTCCCCTTGCTTATGCGTTAGTTAGGATGCGGCGGAGTTCAAGCATTGGAGCGCAGCATTAGCGGATGTCTGGATCCAGTCCATTAATATGACAGAAATATGTAATTTAATGTGTAGGGCTATGTTATAACAAAGAAGAATGAGTTTCAGTGAATGAAAAACTGTTCTGTCATTTACATCAGATGCAGGATTTCAGGAGGAAGCGCAGAGACCTGGCTGCTGAAGCACTCGCAGCTGCACTAAACCACAGAGCACACAGAAGCAGACACCGGCACATCACCTACTCTCTATCTGCTTTTCTGTGCTCACTTTCATAGTGCACATGCGAGGTAGTCAAAGGAGGTAATAACTACCTAACTAATATCTGTAAAACAGAGAGATCAATTTTTGGTGAACTAGGTTTTGATCTGGAAAATACAGGCTCCTTTTCCTGGTACCATTTGCAGTGTTTATTACTGAGTGTTTCCAATGTTGGAATTATTTATTTACAAGGAGTCAAAGCCGATGAATGACTATAAATTGAGCTTTTGAGATGGTTGTAATCTGTATTGAAGCGTGTGCATGTCATTTCATGTTCTTAAAAAATAAAGAAATACTTTTTCTGTTTTCATAAAATGGTAAGATTTAAGTGTTTGTGGGTTTTTTTGTGCTAGAGGCTTTTCTAAATATCATTTGAAAAACACATTTCTAAAAGCTGAAAAGGATTGTACAAATGACTCCTCTGTTTATTGTGCAGTCAGCAGCGGAATATGTGAAGATTCATCTGCCCGAGGTGCTAAAACAACATCTTCAGGACTTTGAGAGGGATAAAGAGAACAGCGTCCTCTCCTACCAGACCATTCTGGAACAGCAGATTCTAGCAATAGACCGCGAGATGCTGGAGAAGCTTTCAGGGTCCTATGATGAGGCAGGTATGTAGATCTCTACATATGTACTTTATACTGTGCTACATCTCATTAAAATGCTGGTGTGTCAGAATCATGTAAATGAAAGATAGCAGATTTAAAGTAATTAAGTGAGGCCATGCATGTCCTGAAGATTCAGTCTCTGGACCAGATCCTGAACTACATGTAAATTCCATACGTTAGCCTCCGCAACAGAGTTATGTACATGTGAGGGGAGTGCAAACCCCATGCATTCCTCTTGCACGTACAGGCCTACCGCATGAGGAACCTTACCTTATGTCTCTGCATGTATGACATGGTGAATCACATGTAAGGGCTTTGGAAGGCCCTTACTGTACAATTACCATTCTGTATGCCACTCAGCATGCATATCTCATACTCATGGTAAGTGGGCCCGTCCCGCCATTGGAGAGTGACTTCCGCATCAAAATGTATAATCAGTCGGCTGCTTTCTGATGCATCAGTCATGGTACTGCTCATGCGCAGTACTGACAGCCAACTTACGCTCACAGCTCGGCTATCGTCCCTAATTCTGTCATTTTGTTGAATTGCACCAATATATGATGGACGGCCTACTACATTTTACATTACATTATAAGAATGGTAAATAGTAACCAGTACCTGTTTTGAAATTCACATAGATAAATGTACAAGTATATATATATTTATGGAAAAGGTGTAGCCAGGACAAAAATTACCATTAATGTATTTCTAGATATCTCATATATATTGCTCAGATACCCCCCCACACACACACACACACACACACATACACACACACACTGAACATTTAAAAAAACAAGTAAAAAAAAAAAAGGGGCAGGTTTCACAGGTGCTTCTAAAGGTACATGGCTTCACTGCCCTGTGGGGCACACTGACATAGAGCACACCTCCCAACATTTGAGAATTGAAAAGAGGAACAACATTTTGTGGCATGATAGAGGGATTGTGTCTTGTACCGCCCAGTGGGTGTGTCTTGCACTGCCCATAGGTTGGGTCTAGTGCCTGTCCCTTTTATTAATTCAGCCATCCATATGTCTGACCATTATTTCTCCAGACATCCATATGTCTGACCCTTATTATATGTCCAGCCTCCATATATCTGCCCCTTATTATATGTCTAGCGTCTATATGTCTGCCTCTTTTATTATTTGTTCAGCCTCCATCTGCCCCTTTATTAAATGTATGCCCCTTTTATATGTCAGCCCCTTTATTATTTGTCCAGCCATCCATATATGCCCTTTATTATGTCCAGCCATTCATATCTTACACTCACCTGCTAATGTACCTACTTCCTGTTGATGAGACCCATACTTTTTTCTAAGATGTGTGGTAACAATTTTTGTACTGTTGTATGTAGAAATCAATGTCAATCTAACATTAGCACTGATTTGCACTGACAAAAGTGGACCCACTCATGCTTATTAGCAAGGGGACAAGGTATGAGTCTCTGGGTGGGACATAATCACCCATTCACTTTCAAAAGTGCTGCCGCCGCCGGGGACATAGGATTATCCTGCGGGGGGAAGGGACTTAAGGTTAGGCAGCAAGGGGGAGACTTAGGGTTAGACTGCGGGGGGGGGTAGTGACTTATGGTTCGGGTTATGGTTAGGGTGTGGCTTGGGGATACTTACTTATCTTTTGGAGCACCGTGTTCGGCGCTCCAGGGATCGATTGCTATGCCTCATCGAGGCATAAGCAATCGATATCCCAGCCAGTTGGGAAATGGGGCTGTTCGCAGTGTGGACCCACATTCCAACAGGACACGGTAGTTATGCCACTGACTTGAATGCATATACGTGTTTGTATCATATTGTGTATATTCATCAACATTTAAGCCTGTTTATGTACATTTCAGCTTCTGTATATTTCATTGTGTCATCTTTGTCACATGACCAGCTATTTCTCTGAACGCCAATACATTTTTAAATCCATTCATTTTGTTAGTTTTGTCCGTGACATCTTATATATATATATATATTTATTTATTTATACTACAGGCTATTTCAGCTAATCCTAGACTTTGATTCCTTTAGATTAGTATTCTAGTCTAGACCTTTATAATGAATACCTTTTAATCAGAGGTGGAAGTGATGGGGTATACAGTGGTATACCATACCGCCACTTCTCCCACTGATTGCATGGAAAAGCTGTAAACCTCCATTTACGTTTATTATTTTATATGTTTCCATATCACCACTTCTAAATGGCCATACCACCACTGGTGGAAATTTTAATAATAATTGTAATAGATTTTGTTAAGAAAAAACTGCCATCAATAGAAAGAACAGATAATATTTCGCTTTTCCACTCCTGACAAGTTTTTTCTGATTAGCAGAAGTATTGTATGTAACTATAAGGCAGTCAGTGAAGTTAGAAGCATCATTTCTCTATTAAAGTTATATTCCACAGAGGCATTAAGGCATAACAACAGTATGTGTTTTACTCAGAAGTTACTTACATATAAGAATTTTGCATATTTAATGTGTGATTGCAGAGTCCAGCTGACTGCTCAGAGACTGAATACTTTCCCATAAGGCATTTTGCAGTATCTGACATTCCAATAATGTACAGAATCAGAACAGACAGATGAGATTACCAGAATGAAGAGTAACATAAAGTGACTAGAAACTAGTTAATTATGCTAAAGGATGAACATTCTTGCTAGATGAATGGAGAAAGGACTACTGTGATCTCTGCTTCTGGTCTTCTTCAGAGATCCTGTTCCAGCTGCACAGTACAGAAAGAAAAAGAAAAGTACAATTCCTGAAGGCAATGGCACATATTGTAGTTTGTCAGCTGAATATTAAACCTAACAATGTTATTGCAGAGTATTTCATTGCTCAGATAGGCAATGAGAAGCCATGATATATCACTCATACATCACTGATGCTGCAAACTCTCTCTGATTTGTAGAACCTGTCACAGTCAGGAATATTTGTCCCATACAATTTATCTTTGGCACATCATTTTATTATTATTTATGTATTTAAACACTATTTTAAACAAAGTATATTTTTTCCTGTGTCACTGCATCACTGCCTCCCACATGACCCATTCCATTAGGTACATAATGCTCTGCTCCTGAGCATCCAGTGTAACCACCAGGTTTGAGGAGAAAAGTGTGACAGATGGAAGCTCCAGAGCAGAGTATATTGTAACAATAGAAGGGGTCATGTTGGGGAGTCTGGAAAGTCTGGTATTTCACAAGTACTCTATATCCTGAAGCTGTGGATAAGAGTCCCATCTGATGGACTCTGGTCAAGTAGTCAGTTATATATAACATGTAGTCATATAGTCATATTTAAACTGCTGGTTTTCCTTATACAGATCAAATGTCTTGCTATTCCACCCTAAAGCTAGGGTGACATAGCAATATCCATTTCTCGTTCAATCTGACCTCAAACGTACAATTGGTCAGACTTCAGATAAGTGTGTATGCTCATACAACCACACGTAACATCCGATGCTGGTCATCTGGTTGTGTGAATGCTTCTGTCATGCAGCACCACCATTGAATGATGAATGCCTAAATGGCGCTGCGGCCTAGGAAATAGCAGATTTAAAGGTCTTATAAATATCGCACATATGTCAGATTTCTACAGTGTACAGACTATCATCAGTGTGCATTAAATGCAAATGAAAAGAGTGCAGGAGCAGTGGGGAAATTTTTAAAGTTAATTATTAACAGCAACAGGTCTTTATATCAGAAAGGTCCCAGAGAAGAAAGCCAATGTGGTTTACAAAAGAGGTAGCAAGTATAGTGACAGCAAAAAAGATGGCCTTTAGCAATTATAAGCAAACTCAGAATCGAAGAGTTGAAGTGATAGGACTAGTGCAGATCATCTTAACAATTATTTTTGTTCAATATTCACAAACGAAAGAGAGGGGAAGGGACCACTTTTAATTACTACTACTTTTACAAATACTACTTTTACTACTACTACATTTACTACTACTACTACTACTAAGGGGTAACCTGCCTGGTTTTCATAGCCTGGTTTTGGAAGCAATGATTTTGCAAGCATCTAGGAGTTGTAACTGGAGTTTGAACTGGATTGGGGCTGGATATGGGCCCATTTAAATTATTTGTGTGAATTGTTATTGTAGTGCAGTTTGCTGATTTTAATTGAAATAAACCTTCTAGAATGTCTGGTCTTGTGCATTGCAGTGGCTGTGCTGCTTTTGCTTGCATGAAACAATTTGGAAACTCAGGTATTGTCCAATCTGTCAGAAAATGTCTTTTTTGCGGGATGAGTTATCTAGAATGCATTGTGAGATAAGCAGGATGTCTGTATCTTTGATGCCATCATTGCCTCAGAGTTCCTAGGAGGCGTACTGTGTGGACTATGGTGAAGAATGCTGGTAAGAAAGTTCCACCTGCGCAAGGACACACTGCACACTCTGTGCCCTTGAAAAACTCATATGCAGCACTTGGTGGGCTGGAGTGTATTACAGCAGGTAATGTAGAGCATGAGGTGTTGAGGGAACCTGATGGCGGGAAAAGGGAATCCCTGAGACGGACTGCACTTCTTGTGGAGGGATTCTATTGTTAGGGGTAACCAGCTAGAAAGAGGATCTGAAATTAGGAATCAGGTGAAGGGCTTGCCTGGAGCTACAGCTCCATGGGATAAAAAGCTCATTTTAAATATTGTAAAGACAGTGAGCAAGGAAAGGGAGGCTGATGTCATTATCCACCTTGGAACAAATGACTTACCCAATGCTGGAGTTGTAGCTGTTAATAAGAATGTTCCACCTGCGCAAGGACACACTGCACACTCTGTGCCCTTGAAAAACTCATATGCAGCACTTGGTGGGCTGGAGTGTATTACAGCAGGTAATGTAGAGCATGAGGTGTTGAGGGAACCTGATGGCGGGAAAAGGGAATCCCTGAGACGGACTGCACATCTTGTGGAGGATTCTATTGTTAGGGGTAACCAGCTAGAAAGAGGATCTGAAATTAGGAATCAGGTGAAGGGCTTGCCTGGAGCTACAGCTCCATAGGATAAAAAGCACATTTTAAATATTGTAAAGACAGTGAGCAAGGAAAGGGAGGCTGATGTTATTATCCACCTGGGAACAAATGACTTAGCCAATGCTGGAGTTGTAGCTGTTAAAGATGAATTTAAAAAGTTGCTCTTAAGCAGGTGGCAAATACTATTACTTGCTCTTAAGTGCTGCTAGAATGATGCGCATTAGTGATTTCAATCTGTGGCTTAGGAAGTGATTTAATGAGGAAGCATTTGGGTTCTTAAAACACAGAACATAGCCATGCCATCTAGCAAAACAGAAACCAATAATAAAAATAGCTGCTCCCCCCAACCAAGAAGTGTTGTGTAGCCACTCAGTAATGACAGATAGCATAGCCACAGCAACTAACGGAAAAGAAAACCGAAAAAGCAATGTAAACATATCTAGTAATAATAATAAACAGAAGAATAAAAGATTCATAATGCAACCTCTCAGAGCAATGGGCTGGATCCAGATCAAGGCACGTCTTTACGGAAATGCGTGGTCTTCAGGTACAACAGCGTAGCAGGGATTGTACGCCCCCTGCACTCCCCGCTAGAGGTAGTAAAATCTAGACACTTACATCTCCAGATACCTACCTTAAAATTTACGACTTACGTCCGCAGACCTTGTCATAATGGGCCTTCCCTACATGGGGGAGATACGGCATACATAACCAGCTGGCCGGCCCCTTTAATGTATCGGCCAGCGTACATAACTAACATTACATAAGCCGGCCGGTACGCTAGTGTAGCTATGACATGCGCATGCGCACATCATAGATAACTGGGGAATTATGCACGCAGAGTACGTGATTCCCCAGTCGTCCGTAGCCCAGGATCTGGGCCAATGTGTGCAAATACTAGGAGCTTAGGAAATAAAATCTGTGAACTAATGGCAATAATGTCGAATCATGGTGCACTGAAAATCATGATTGGGACCTAGTTATACCGGGTTATAATTTATTTAGGAAAGATAGAGTAGGAAAAATTGAAGGAGGCGTATTAATGTATGTTAAGGAATCGTTAAATTCAACTTTAATAGGGAGAATTTGAGAAAAAACTGAGGCACGTTGGGTAACCAGAGAAACCCAAAGGGTTATTCTTCATACTGGAGTAGTATGTAGGCCACCAGGGCAAGAGGAGGAAATGGACAGTGTCTTATTGCGAGACACTGTTAAATGGCATTAAAAGGGGAGGTAATAATCATCACACCCCAATCATTAATATACCTAATTAAACTGGCTCCACTAGAAGTGGGGACATTTTAAATACATTACAGGGAGTGTGCCTTAAGCAACTGGTGAGAGAGCCCACTCGCAAAGAGGTCATCTTAGAATTAGCACTTTCAAATGGTGACAGAGGCTCAGAAGTAAGTGTGGGTGAGAACCTATGATCCAGTGATCATCAAGCAGTATGGTTTAGTATAATGACTGAGAGAGACATGTGCCACACACAGACAAAAGGATTTTGTGGAAATGGGGAAATGTGTTAGTGATTATTTGGCAGAATGGAGGCACATGAAAGGGGTACAGGGAAATTTAATAATTGCATTGTTAACAGCAACAGACCTTTGTTTAAGAGAAAAACCCCAGAAAAAGAAATCCAATATGGTTTACAAAAGAGGTAGCAACTATAGTGAAAGTCTTTCTAAATTATAAGCATACTCAAAAGCAAAAGGATGCTGAAAAGGTTATCAGGGCAGCAAAGGCACAAACTGAGGAAAAACTGGCCCACTTGTTAAGAACAGGGACAAAAGCTTTTTTTAGGTATATAAATGAAAGTCAAAAAACTAAAGAGGGTATAGTAAGGCTCAAAACGGAGAGTGGGATTCTTGTTGAGGGTGAAAGGGCTATGGCAGATCATCTTAACAAGTATTTCTGTTTAATATTCACAAAAGAAAGAGGGGAAGGGTCCACTTTTACATGGGAAGGCTATTAATAAAATGGGGGCAATTACTACTACTTTCACTAAGGAGCAGGTATTAAAAGAACTTTCAAAGCTGAAAGTGGACAAATCAATGGGACCAGATGGGATACATCCGAGCATACTAAAAGAGCTTAGAGGGGTGCTGGCAAAATCATTAACTGAATTATTCAATCAGTCACTAATAACTGGGGTAATTCCAGAGGACTGGAAAATAGCAAATGTCATCCCTCTGCATAAAAGTGGAAGTAGGGAAGAAGCGTCAAACTACCGACCAGTGAGTCTAACATCAGTAGTACAGGATAGACAACAAAGGGTTGTAGTAAATGGAATCTCTTCTGGGGATGGTAAGGTAACCAGTGGAGTACCCCAGGGTTCTGTACTTGGACCAGTGCTATTTAATATCTTTATAGGTGATATTGCCTGTGGTATAGAGGGGAAATTATGCTTTTTTGCAGATGACACATAGATATGTAACGGTATACATGCCAGGAGGGGTACACAAAATGAGGGATGATCTAGGGAGACTGGAGGAATGGTCAAGAGTGTGGGAACTGTAGTTTAATGCCAAAAATGCAAAATCATGCAATTGTGGCACAAAAACCCAAAAGCTCATTTTATAATTAATGGCACTACATTAGAAACTACTGAGGAGAAAAGGGATCTAGGAGCCATTATTTAATGTGACTTAAAGGTAGTCAAGCAAAGTAACAAAGCAATGAGAGGCAAGTCAGATGTTTGGTTGCATAGGGAGAGGAATTAGTAGCAGAAAGAGAGAAGTAGTGATGCCCCTTTATAAATCATTGGTACGCCCTCACCTAGAATACTGTGTTCAGTTCTGGTGGCCATATCTCCAGAAAACCATAAATACATAAGAGACTGCGCAAAGGAGAGCAACTAAAATGGTACATGGCCTTTGTAACAAATCATACCAAGAAAGTCTAGAGGAACTAAACATGTATAGTTTGGAGCAGAGAAGAGAGAAGGGGGGATATGATAGCAGCTTTCAAATATATCAAGGGTTGTGACTGGATAAAGGGGGGTGGTATTTTTCAGAGGAAGAGGTGTAATAGAACACAAGGGCATGAATATAAACTGGAGGGTGATAGATTCAGAGGAAATGTGCAGAAAAATTACTTCACTGAAAGGGTGATAGATAAGTGGAATAGCCTCTCATCTGAGGAGGTTGAGGCTAATACAGTAGAACAGTTTAAACATGCTTGGGATAAATATAAGGATATCCTAATTCTCAAACTAAATTGAGGGTAAATAGGATCTAGGGTCAGTATAGTTTTAAATAAACAACTGGGAAGACTGGATGGGCCATGTGGCTCTTATCTGCCGTCACTTTTTATGCTTCTACTACTTTTACTACTGGAAAATACCAAATGTAGCCCCTCTGCACAAAAAGTGAAAGTAGGGAACAAGCAGACAACTGCTGACCAGTGAACTAACATCAGTAGTAAGGAAATTAATGGAAACACTGTTAAAGTAACAAATTGTACAGTATCTTAAATCCAGTAACTTACAGGAAACAGGGGAGGTCAAGTCAAGCAAATCTTATTGTCACTAAAGTATTAAATAAAGGGGGAGCTGTAGACATAGCATATCTCCATTGTAGTAAGGCTTTTGACACTGTACCACATCGCAGATTGCTAAACAAGCTGGAAACTTTGGGACTGGACTCAAAGATAGTTGCATCGATACGATCTTGGTTACAGGTTGGACAACAGAGGACAAAATACAAGGAGGTAGGTGTGATGGGTGCTGGTGATAAACGTCTATATATAGTGTAAGTGCTAATGAGGGGAATAAATACTGTATAGGAATAATAGGGGAGTGACTAACTTAAAATTGACGAAAACTAAAGGAATGTGGCTATAGTGTTCAAGAAATAACTATAACAGGGAATGCTATATAAAATAATACTCCCTACCAATGAAACTCCACAAAAAAAAACACAAAACAAAAAAAAAACCACTAAGTCATATGCAATATGTATATAATAAATTGTCTCAATTCATAAAATCACAAAGTGTAATACCATACAAAGTGCATATAGTGCAGTGGGTTGAAGTAAATGGAATGCCTTCTGGGGTTGGTAAGGTATCAAGTGGTGTTCCCCAGGAATTTGTACTTGGACCAGTACTATTAAGTATCATTATTGATGATATTGCCTGTGGTATTGAGGGGAAAACATGCCTTTTTGCAGATGACACAAAGATATGTAACAGGGTAGACATGCCAGGAGGAGTACACTAAGATAGTGATGATCTAGGTAGACTAGAGTGTGGCAACTACAGTTTAATGCCAAAAAAAGCTAAATCATGCATTTGGGGCCCAAAAACTTAAAATCTCAATATATCATTAATGGCACTATATTAGAAATTACTGAGGAGGAAAGGGATCTAGGAGTCTCTATTTCATGTGATTTAAAGGTAGCCAAGCAATGTAACAAAGCAATAAGAAAGGCAAGTCAGATGCTTGGTTGTATAGGGAGAGCAATTAGTAGCAGAAAAAGATGGCTGGTGTCACAAAACGCAGGACTTACCTCGTCAAGAACCGCCAGTCAGTGTCTCTATCCAGGCGTAACCACTATCTGACTCCAAGAAAGTGCCACTCTCAGTAATGGCAGCTTCAAGCTGATGTACACCACATGTTTCCCTGTGTGTTGCTGGCACCAAACACTGCTGTCCTCCAGTGTATGGGTGCTGCCAACTTGGATCTGTGCAAATGATCTGCAGCAGCCAACCGGGAGCAAGCAAGGAGTAGCACATGATCTGACTATCCTATCCAGAGCAAGGGCACTCTATATAAACCCAGAGCACTGTATCCACAGTGCCACAACAACTTGGTCATTTAAGGTGCTTGGTTCCTGTTTATTCCTTGGGTGATCTCTGTCTGCAGTCTTCAGCTTGCAGCAATCAGCCAGCAGTAATCAGCCTGATTATCTCAGTCAGCAGTGAACAGTCTACAGACTACTATTCCAGCTTCAGACCTCTGCTGTCTGCAGATATGTTATTCCTGGTCCAGTCCAGGTCAAGTCAAGTCCTGTTCCAGTTCAAGTCCATTCCTGGTCCAGACCAGGTCAAGTCAAGTCTTGCTCCAGTCCAGTCCAGGTCAAGTCAAGCCTTAATTCAGTCCAGTCCAGGTCAAGTCTTGCTCCAGTCCAGGTCAAGTCTTGCTCCAGTCCTTTCCTGGTCCAGTCCAGGTTAAGTCAAGTCTTGGTCCAGTCAATTCCTAGTACAGGTCAAGTCAAGCCTTGCTTCAGTCCAGTACAGCTCCAGTCCAGGTCAAGTAAAGTCTTGCTCCAGTCCAGTCCATTCCTTGTCCAATCCAGGTCAAGTCAAGTCTTGTTCCAGGTCAGGTCCATTCCAATAGTGGTCAAGTCCAGTTCAGTCAAGCTTGCCTTGTTCAACTCCAGTCTTGCTCATTTCAAGTCCAGCCAAGCCTGCCTTGTCCAGTTCAGCCAAGCCTGCCTTGTCCAATTCAGCCAAGCCTGCCTTGCCCAGTTCAGTCAAGCCTGAATTGTCCATTTCAGTCAAGCCTGCTTTGTCCAATTCAGTCAAGCCTGTCTTGTCTGCCCTTTGCCCACTGACTCATGAGCAAGTCTTACATAAAGTCCTCTATCACGTCCCTGGGAGCCCAGAACAGATACCCTTTGAATATTAAAATTAAAAAAGTTCCGTACGGAAGCCCTTCTTTCCGTGTAACATCTGGCGTGCACATGCACCGATGTTATCTGTCAAGGGGATAAGTCCCCATCCACACGCATTTATGAATCGGTTCCATTGTAGCAGGCAGCAATAGCACTATAGAACAACAGCCACAGTATATCAAATCCCAAAGACAATTTATAGTGATGATGCTAGTTCCTTTTCCTGTTTATGTTAACACACCACATAACTCTGCCCATTATTATGTAAATATATGTGTAAGGCAGGCGGTCTGCCAAATATTGGAAGAGAGTGTGTGTGGTGAGGCAATTGTTTGAGTAGATAATCCCAGCAGATGCAGGTTGGATGTCTGCTGAGACAAGTGTGTATATATCTGCAACCTTGGTCAGCTAAGGATTGTCTTTTTTGGTATTGGATCTGAAGAGGATTGGTCAAGTGTGTACACAGCTTAAGTGTATATTTAATGATGCTTCTAAGGAGGAGATGTGATTCTAGCTTTCATTTATCAAGTACTGTGCATTCTGTTAAATGATAATAGAAATATTATTGTGTGTAATATTGTGTGCAGCATCTTCATGTTTCCTCACTAGAAACTTCATAATATATATTAATTTACTCATCCCCAATTACAATTACAGTCGCTAAATCTGAGCATCTTGCGACTTTACCGCTAACCAATCCCCATGTTTTAACGGACGTTTTATAGACAGTAGTACCTATCATAACGTTTTGAACTTCTGCAAAAGTCAAATCTTAGCGGTTCGGAAGTCTGGATCCATAAACAGAGCAGGGGTGCACCTACAAATCATTACATTGGAATGTCAAGTCACATCCACTTGCCATCACGACTTTCTGTTGGAAGTGTTATCCCTGATAATTATATTTTCTGTATAAATGGTTATTATAGGGGCTTAATAAATACATATAAATATAAATTTGTGATGGGATCACCTTGCATATTGACATTGTATTAAATTCGATTACCCCGAAATAACATTTCTGTGTTTGTCCTTCAGATTTTGTTATGTAGCAGACATATGGGTTGTTTTAAGGATAATATACTTTTTGTGGTAACATATTTGTGTGTACTTCAGGGATGTGCTGTTATATTGATTTTTACTTTGATGCATTTACAAAAGAGTTAGAAGAAGGTCAATAAATCAAAGAAATTTGAAGGCAAAAAAACCCATTTAGGAAAAGTAATGATACCAAGAATTATTTACTCTGAAGTATTGATTTTTAGCCCTGCATCATAAGATCAAATTGTTATTGAAGGTAAGAAGAGGACAGGATCATCATCAAGACATGCTATAAAGACATAGTAACACGTAAAGCTGCTGTATATTTAGTGATGATACAGAAGTTAAAGCCACAATTTATTTTATTTACACAAGAAGAGAATTGCAGGAAATGACTCTGAGGTTGTATTTTCTATGGTGACATATGGAAAACAAAGAACCATATTCCAGGACGAAGTGATTAAAAGCCGTCTGTCCGATGTGTGCCTATCACGTCAATCAAGTCACTAATTGTTTAGCACATGAGCTGAAAATGCCACATTCGTTTTCCCTAATTCACATCTGATTACCAGAACAAAATGTCTTTTTTCACCTTAAATCATTCCACATTCCAGATGTTGCTGTGGCTTCACACCAGACCATTGTTGTTAAACAATAAAACACAAAATGCAAGCCGCAGACAGCTGGAACAAAGTCATTTTTTGTACATTGCTTTTCTCTGTTGTCTGTGCAATATCAAAATCTAGATTCAAGCACGCAATTAATTGAATATGGTTCCATTACATTTCTAATTGTTTTTCTTTATATTTATTAAAAAATAAATATGAAATCAAAGATGTAGTTATAGCTACAGCCACAAACATATAAATATAACATAAGCATAACATAAATATAAAGAAAAGTTTGTAAAGGCAAGACTAGATAGTAGTAAACAGACTGTTGTGTGCCTATTTTTAGGTACTTTTCAACTGTGCATGCCTAGTAACTTTATTTTACATACTATTCGCATGTAAGTGCTTCACGGAAGGACTTGTGAATCACACTTGGGTACATACGTACGGATATGCGACGCAAAATTACGCACGTGAAAATTTAAATAAAAATGGGCGGGGGAAGGCATTTAAATGAAGGTATGTGGGCGCTACTATCATGAATCGCACATACGGAGGACACAGATACACGCAACTGCACACAGAAAGTTACAAGTGGTCTTTGGAGGCAGAAGTCACCGACAGCACGGCCGAGAGAGGGGAGTGTTGTGGGTGAGAGGGGGTTTGGCCTGCACTGTGCATGCGTATAATTGCGTTCCTTTATGGAAACGTTTCTCTGAATACGCCCCTGGGTGTGTAAGAGGGTCCAGCTCGCCAGCTTCCAGTCATTGGAGGTTGATACATATTAAGCTCACATTTGCACCAACAATACAATCATAAAACATTTTGACCAAGGCGCGGAGTCTAATCCAGGGCCAGGTATTCACTAGAGCCCCTGATGGTGGGGATAGGCTTGGCTGCTGGCACCTAATAGGTCGCGGCCCCCAGTGATAGATTCCAAAGGAAATCTGCAGCGTAGGTACCTAGACTGGAACCCTAACACACAGAAGTACAGGCTGGAACCCTCATACACTGGTGTACAGAATGGAGCCCTTGCACACAGATATGCAGACTGGAACCCTTATATACCGGTACATAGACTGGAACCCTTGCACTCAGCTATACAGACTGGAACTGGCAGTCAAGAATGACAGGGAAAGATCCAGGGATAGTACAGGGAATAAATGAAATACCACAGTGTTGTTACAGGTAACAGCAAGGCCCTCAGGTAGATAAAAACACCTGGGTGGACAACAGGTCCCAGGAGGGCAATGAGAGCAGGGACACTGACAGATGGAACACAGCACACCGCAATACAGGTGAGCAGAGTCCGGTGGACTGACACATGTTCATGAGCACACTATGAAGGATGGAACACAGTGGTAGCAACAGATGCTGGAGAGAAACTCACAGAGTAACACAGGGTGAGATGGTAAACACCAAATGGTAACAACAGAAGGAGTACAACAGGTGGACTCCTGCACACTGCTAGATGGCAAACGCAGTGTGCACGCACAGGAGAGGAGCAGATGGTATCACTTACTTGGCAGGAATGAACAGTGTGAGATCACAAGCACACGCACACCACTCAGCAGAGGGGAAGCTGGCCGGAATCTGACCTCACGCTGTACGCTTCACACAGGTACAGGGGCAGATAGACAGAGAAACAGAGGGCACTAGGAAAGCACCAGGAATAAACGGAGGTTGCAAATACACAACCAGAAACGCAGCAAGAGCACGATCAGACAAACAGAACAGAAAAACAGACAATCAAACTTCCCGGCAGAAGGCTATGTAGAGTCCACTCCTCCAATCAGATTGCCGATGCAATCAGACACCTCCAGATGATTAGCCCACAGCTGAGGGAAACCAGGCACATAGAACCCAGACAGGGTATTTCACATGCTGCTAAGTTTTACCCCTGCAGCGTGTAACAACTTAGGTGTAGGTTCTACTACAGGGCAACCTTCACACAAAGAAAAGCTTTTTTTATGTCAGTTTATTGTTTTTTACATTTATTTTATTATTTGAAAATGTTCCTTTTGTAGAGGTGGTTTAAGTGATAGTTTGCTGAATTTCATTATCACATCCATTATCACCGGGACAAAACTGGTTGGGATACACTGATCAATTTTTCTTTTTTTATGTTATAAATGCATGTTACAGTTTGTGGGTTTTTCCCTGTCAGATAGAAAGTGTCAGTAATGACAGAAAGCGCGATTCTCTTTGGTCAGTGTGTTGTCATTGTCACAAGGGTGGGGATTGTGTAAGGTAGGACATGTGACTGTAGTTAATGCTTTCTCACTGCCTTTGCTAGAAAAAGCCCAAATGGAAATGTATGAAAAAATATAGATTCGTCATCAATGTTTCAGCTGTCCCTAGTGGTTTTCATCAGGGTGTATAAACATACTTTTTCTAGCAACCTCTGACAAGCTTTGGGCGTGACTTCTTTTGAATTAATTTAAACATGATTATCTGAGGAGTGACAGTATCAAGGGGGTTTTCTTTATATAGGTTTATATATATCCGGTGGAAGTCGCCGCCGCCAAACGTGTCTTTCAACCAACAGTTTAATTTATGTTTCTATTTCGAAAAGACTGCCACTTACCCATTTATTTTTCAGAGACCCAACGCAGCCACCGCACCACACCGACCAGAGGTGTGTAACACTCTCCAGGAAGTTTTAAGGTTAGCCAGCAAGGAATGGAGGGTTAGGGTTAGAGTAATAGAAGGGGATGATTAGGGTCAGGCTGTGGGGAGGGGAGTCTTAGGGTTAGGCTGTAAGGAATGGAGGGTTAGGGTTAGAGTAATAGAAGGGGAGGATTAGGGTCAGGGTTAGGCTGTGAGGAAGGGAGTCTTAGGGTTAGGCTGCAGGGAATTGAGTCTTATGGTTAGGCTGCGGGGAAAGGAATCTTAGGGTTATGCTTTGGGGAAGTGAGTGTTACGATAATGAAAGGGGAGGGTTAGGGTAAGGATTGGGTTAAATTTATACTTACCCTTCAGCGCAGCAGCTTCTGTCTTCAGTATCTGCGAGGCAAAAGCAATCAATTTCCCATCTAGTTCGGAACTGGCTGGGAGAGAACGGCTCTTTCAAAAAAGGGCCATTAACAGCAGTGAGCCACACCTGGTTGGGTGAGATGATTCATTCTATTGAGCCTCCATTCTACTTATGCTACCAGAATATCATTTATGGATTGTGATTCCTACTTCATGGACTTTGATGCACTTTAATGGAACTCTGCAATAGTTTATTACTTATGGAGGAACCAACCACATGAAAGCTGCTACTATTTTTATAATGTTTGACTTGTCAAGTTTTGTATAATTTTTTGCACTTTTTGCACTTTGGATGTTTGTCCCGGTGAAATAAATATTTGTAAATTGTGAAGATCTTTTTGTAAGATTTAAAACATCAGTTCATTTTTTGCAACAAATTTTTGGACTACATTATTCTTGTGTGCTGATTTAGTGCTGTGGACACTAATATACATATATTAATTACATCCAGTTGACACCTGATAATAGTCAGAGTATTTTGTGGATTGTGTGCCGTGGCCTTTGGCATATTTGGGACATAGGGCCAGATCCAGAACAATGCTTGTGAGCGAATTTCCGCGTGGCGGAGACGTAAAATCACGTTTTGGTAAGTACTGCGCATGCGCACCATAGAAAATACGCTCCGTAACGTAGCATAAATGTGAACGTATGGGCCATTCACGTATGTGTCACGTAAATCCTTACGTGTGGGCGTGCCAATTTTACATGAGTCTAAAATACGTCTGAAATACGTTATGTAGGCGGGGGTTTGTATTTAAAGTGTACAGTATGGGCGTGCTTAGCTGCGTAAATACGTGTTGCCCATACGTACGTGAGCGGATGACATCGGTTACGTGGGCAAAATTTAAGGTAGGGTTTAGAAAGCGGATCTCGGAAAAAATACGTACATTCAAGGGGTGTGCCAAGGGGAGTGTATAGAAGGTATGCACGCGTAAATACGATACGCGAGGAAACGTATTGCAAGGGGAGTTCTGGATTTACCCCATATATAGATAAATTCGGCCTCAGTGTTCAGAGGGGAAGTGTCAATGAACAGTTGATGAATGACAAAGCTGATGAATCTCTGTAATTTAGAATCAGCAGAAACACTTTATCCATCATTATGTTGGCTAACTAGCCTCTTGAGACTACTGAAGTCATCCAATTTATTTTGCCCAAGCTTAGTTCTATTAGTCTCAGTACAATATTTGTTTTATCACAAATCTTCATTAGAATGGTTTGCAGATTTAAAAAGCTTAATATTATTAAGTGGCTATTGACAGGCCATAACAAGCAGTTTCTCAAAGCATTGCACAGCTTATACTAGTTAGAGCAAAGGAATCTTGGGCATACAATCTGCCATTCCTTCTTGCTCTCACATGAGCTAATCTTCTGCCAGCATATGAAATGAACATATGGAACATCTTACAACGCAATTGAATTGAAGCAATAAAATGTCACATAGACATATTTTCCTGGCTTCCTTTCTTCTCTTTCAGTTGTTGCTGTTCCTTCCTCTACTATATATA
>WWET01000450.1:318440-330949 GCA_011038615.1 Limnodynastes dumerilii | reverse complement strand
CTTCCAAAACTGCATCCCAGTCTGTCTTTTATAGACTCCTTTAGCATATTAAAATTAGCTTTTCTAAAATTTAAAGTCCTAGTTAATCCCTTATACTGTTGCTTCTGGAAACTAATCTCGAATGTGATCATATTATGATCACTGTTTCCTAAGTTTTCCCTTACTTGAATATTTGATATAACCTCTACATTATTTGTTATTACTAGGTCCAGTATAGACTGCTTCCTAGTTGGTTCCTCTACTATTTGGGACATGTAATGGTCTTTTAGCATGCTCAGAAACCCGTTTCCCCTAACTGTACCACAAGTCTCAGTACTCCAATCAATATCTGGATAATTAAAATCCCCCATAATTAAAACTTGACCTTGCTGTGCTGCCTTTGCTATTTGCTGTTTAAGTTGGGCTTCCTCAGTTAAACTAATATTTGGTGGTTTATCGCATATCCCTATCAGAAATTTATTTGAACTTCCACTGGATATTTCCACCCACAATGCCTCTATATTATCACCAATACCCTCATAGATAACTTCCTGTATACTTGGTTTTAACATTGGCTTAACATAAAGACATACTCCTCCTCCCTTTTTATTTACCCTATCCCTCCTGAACAGAGTATAGCCCTCCAAGTTGACTGTCCAGTCCTGTGTATCATCCCACCATGTCTCAGTAATACCCATAATATCATATTGCTCTTTGATTGCTTCTAGTTCTAACTCTCCCATTTTACCTGACAGACTTCTTGCATTTGCAAGCATACACTTAAATCTATTTTCTCCCTTAGTTATTCGTTATTCCTTTGCTAAGGCTGTTTTTCTTATTGCTTTTAACAAGTGCACCTTCTTAACAGCTGCGCTTCCCCTTCCCACCTCTCCACCCCCTTGACTCTTATTAAATACCCCCTTACTGCACTCAATGTCTATCCCATAAATACTTTCTTGCCCTTCCCCCCCAAAACCTAGTTTAAAATCTCCTCCAGCCGTCTAACCATTCTTTCCCCTAGCACAGCAGCCCCTTCCTCATTCAGGTACAATCCATCACGGCAATAAGATGGCATCTAACTGAGAAAACAGCCCAGTGCTCTAAAAATCCAAAACCCTTTTTCCTACACCAATCTCTTAGCCACGCATTAACCTCCCTGATCTCCCTCTGCCTCCCTGGACTAGCGCGTGGCACAGGTAGTATTTCTGAAAATACTACCTTGGATCTGTGAATCCAATCCATAATTTTGTATGCTAAACGTTCAATCTATGATTGAAAACAGTGGCGTGTGTACACAGTCATTATAGTAATATTACTTGTACCAGCCATATTAGCAAAATTGGTCTTGTTACACATGGGGCCAGCTTGGCTACCCATGCAGTCATTTTGTGATCAGTACAAAAGACAAAAATATGACATTTGCTTCCCCAGTTTGTACTAATGCAGTGTAAGGTGTTTCTGGACAATTTATCTTGTAATTAATTTTCACAATATAATTTGTTTCTGCATTGTGCGATAAGTCTTTCTTCTCAAATCAGAAATTGTAGTTTGGGCACAAATGGCATTTCTTTTAAACCATTTGTAATACACATCTCACGTGCTAAATGAAAATGGGTCTTTAAAATGAAGTGTCTTTTTCGCCTTTCATGCTACTGATTAGCAGGATATTGTTAGCCACTTGTCTTCTGAGGTTTCTTAAAATAGGCTAAAAATGGAACTGCTCATCATTGCTTATTACTTGAAACAAATCCTGCCCTCTTTGCAATTAGCCAACACTTACAACAGCGTCTCTTCGTGATCTGCGGCACACATTATGCAGGATTATTTTTCTACAACATGTCTCCTTGCTCTAGATAAAGAATTATCTAGAAGTTCAGTTTATTTTTACCTGTATTTAATTAAGTTAAAAAAAAAAAACACTTGATAATATATTTCATATTATTCTTTTTTTTTTAAAACGAATTGTTTTGCTTTGTACATTCCATTCACAAATTCTACATGAATGTTCCATTTTAATTATTAATTGAAAACAGTACTGATCTCCATCCATACCATGTTTTCTGTGTGATTGTAAAATGGAGGCAGTTCAGAAGTCTGATCAGTAGGCAGTCTTTTAGCGTGCCTATACTATGTATCCCTCCCACTTGTTAATGTATATCGGCCCCCTACCACAAGTGTCATTTGTTGAATGTCTGAATAGTCCGGATTGTGCATTGATGGATAGCACGAACACTGTCAGGCCACACAGAAAACAAAGAAAGCCGGAGGTTTGGATCCAGGTCTACATTATCATGTAATTAGAAAGTCTTAATAATGAGATATATTGTATACAGCAATATATCATCTTATCAAATGTTTATTACTGACTTGCATATGTAATGTACATAAACCAACAGGTGTGCTTACACTTAACATCTCCAGAATACCCTCTCCCATACATCTAAATGGGTACATGATGGTGGGAGGGGCTTATATAACTACACAGAACCACTGACATCTGAGCAGATTTGCTTTGCAGAAATCCTCCTTTCAGTCTTCCTACGCTCTGTGCACCTATGTCCTTACGTAATTAATAGATTAATTAGTCATTAGCATTAGGGTTGAGGTTAGGGTTAGGGTGAAGGTTAACTATTCTGTCTGACAGGTATGGAGTTACAAAACCCTGCCGGATAGAGGAAAGTCGATAAGTTAAACTTGTCGGCCATTTCATGCTGACAGGTTAACTGACCAGATTTAGGAGGCTAAAAGAGGCTGACATATGGAATTTCTGATCCATAACAACGCATGCAGGAGAACACTCTCCTATGTGCAGATGGTGGATCCGTGCCCTGGACCATACTATATTAAATATTCGGCACATCACTGTGTGTACGGAAAAAGGATCGTGCACAGGGGCTTAACCCAGCCCTTACCGTACAGCCACCATGTGCATCTCATACGCAAGGTTTGTGGCCCGGCACCCCCTCAGGTCCTTTGTTCTTCATCTCACAAAGGTCATATATAATGCATGCATGTATTTTTATTACATTCTGTAATTGCTCTTGTGTTTCTATTGTGGGTGACACGATAGAAACGATATGGTTGCACCATATGGGGTTTTATGTATAATTTTATATTTATAATTACTGAAAATTCATGGAGATAAATTATGTTTGTTCAGAATTTGAAGAAAAAAAATATGAACTCTATTTGTATGTACAAAAAGGATAAAAGTTAGAATGTCAGCCTTTGCCAGACTATTTTAAACATTATAATGATCTCTGGTTTTTCTATGCTGTGTAAGCCTGTATAATGTGTCTGAAGTGAGGAAGGTGATAAAGTAAAACACAATATTGTGATTTTGTAACAGTTTATGCCCAGCGGAGTAGTACTGAATTATCAAAGCACAACAGGAGTGATAGTTCATTTGACGGTCAGCACATATATTAATGACCTGCCTGCGAAGTTGGTCTAAAGGGTCACAGCTGTTCTTATGAAGACATTAGCACATGTCAGTAATGAATACTAAATAATCTGTCAGTCTTTCATTGTTGGTCATTTTGTATTATGTATTGTATTGTGTTCAACTTGTAACAGTATCTTTTTTTTTGTATTAAAAAAAATGATAATGTTGTATTTTAGGGTTTCAGGTTTAAAGATAGACACCGTTCTTTGTTTCTATTTAACTGTGTGGTAAACCAGTGTTTAAGTTTAATTGAGATAAATGAGAGCAGCAATTAAAAGAATAGTGTGGTATTAAGCAAAGTACCAATTATTCTATCTTGTGGTTTTGGTGGAGACAAGATAGACGTGTATCTTTGTAATACTGTAGCAAAAGAAATGGCTGCACTTCTATCCACTAAATTAAATATGTGCAAGTGTATATATAAATATAGGGATGCAGCCAGTTGTAATACTGAACTGGATACAGAGTTTAAAAATAAGAGAAATTCTAGTGGAAATTTTTTATCTGGGTAAAATCATGTGGCGTTGCAGGGGGCACATTTCAACTGTCACAAACAGTATTAGAGTTAGAGGTGACGTCTACCAGCACAAGTCTGAAAAACAGTTCAAAAGTAAAGCTCAGTATCTGTGCGCAATAAATGAAAAAAGTAATTCTCCTTTTTCAACATGAGATTGATCAAACACAATTATATATAGATTTTAATATTTTATATATGAAACTAAAAGTTACTGCACTGTTGTCAACTAGTCTTTGTCTTTTAAACAATGTATCCATCAACAGGGTTCTTAGTGATCACTGTCCATCATCAGAGCCAGTGATATGTGTTATTTCCAGCATACAATTACTTGAATGTCCCTCCACTGCCGCTCTCACACAATGTCTTATATGTAATGTGGTATAACGTGTAGTAACAGCATGCTGGTAATAGGGTAATATGTGTCTGACAGATAAAAAGGTAAAGTTAGTATAGTTGGTATAGTTAGTGATAACCAGTTTCATGCATGAAGAACGCCATTGCAGTCTGTTAAAGGCAATATAATTATAAGTAAATATACTTTTAAGACAGCTAGTTCTGGTCACTGGAAATAAATAATGATTAGCAATGTACTAGCACCAGCTGGATTTGACAGGGTGATATAATATTCATTATTCCTTCATGTAGGTGGCAGTTGATTGGGCAATAAGGAGTATTTGCTATGTGTGGTGGTAGAGTAGCATGCTCTTCTGATAGAAGGCAGTGACTTGTGTCAGTACAGCAACTTGTAATAAAAGCAAACGTGATTACCTTAATACATTGGACATAGGAGATCTTGGGTCCACCTACAAGAGTGTCTGTGTATCTTGTCTAAATGATACAGGGAAATTTTTAAGTCAAACAACCTCTATGTAAAATTAAATGAATACGGATAATTTACA
The DNA here is from genome assembly GCA_011038615.1 of Limnodynastes dumerilii. Taxonomy (NCBI): domain Eukaryota; kingdom Metazoa; phylum Chordata; class Amphibia; order Anura; family Limnodynastidae; genus Limnodynastes; species Limnodynastes dumerilii. The sequence continues at coordinate 326,109 of WWET01000450.1, read as the reverse complement.
TAAGACATATTTGCCAATATTTGCATCTCGCTTCTGGGAAAATAATAACAGGGAACAGGCTTGATTCTTGTCGACAACTCTCATTCTGACATTTAGCAAGGTCAAGAGGTTCCGTCATCAGTTCATGTACTAGCTTGTCCGAAGGACCACTTTAATAACTCACAGGGCTCACCAGGATTCACAACTACTTAAGCTGCAGTCTCTTGACTCATGAAGGATTTATAAAGTGTCTATGCTGCTTCACTTACACAACATGTTATTTTCCTATTTCCGGTCTATCTTGTGGTAGGGGATTTGGACAGATTCCCCTCTGCTCTCAATAATGGTGGACTCTCCACCATTCTTAGTCCTGACTACCTTCACATAGGTACCTCCTAGCCTATCAATCCACCAAGCTTCTCTCCCTTACTTGCATCTCTGTACTTGGTGCTCTTAGATTTGCATTGTCCTCTAACAAGTTCTACCTAAGGGCTCTTTCTTTCCTCCTCCACTGCCTGGATATGTTATTTCCACAGGCCTCTCAGCCAGCAGCACATCGATCTATACACGCTAAGGGGTCAATTTCAAAGAAAAGACAACCGCCACTATGTGAGCAAAAATAGATAACATCTCTCCAAAATAGGGATTGCTAAGAGTCATGAATTGATTAAATACATTTTTGCTTACTATCTAAATTCTCTTCAAATAAAGGCTGCTATTTCCTCTGCCTTGAGGACAGTACTTCATTAAAAACACATTTAGGTGTCCTCCTATGTCTTATAAAGACAATCTGAGAGCAAACATATGGCTCCATCATTTCCACCCACAAATATTTTTATTGTCTGTTTTAAGACATTTTAAGCTAGTTAAAGCCAGCAGAACTTTCTCAGTGTTCATTGTACATCACACAACAATATTTACCTAAAGTTAACCTGCTATTTGAATAGTTAGTGAGAGACTGACAATGCAGGGCTGCAGCAGTGTGGTAGTGCAGTCACTGACACAATGCATACAGTAGCTTCCAAATGAGCTGTTCAGTAAATGCAAGAGACAGGCCCACTACAACAAAGCCATGGAGTGTAAATTATTAATAGGAGATTGTCTGTTCCCCTGATGTCCAAAATAAACCATGTTGACTGCATTAGAATCATATTTCATGCTACTTCAGACATTCTGTTGTGTTATATAGCTCTGTTTAGTAGCCACAAGCAGCACTTAATTGTTTCTGTACTTGTATATTTAACAATCCACATTTCTCTCAACATTGTGTCTGTGACTGGTTGCTGCCTCAGGCTTCTTTAGATTTACTAAGCGCTTCTTCCTACCTTATCTAGGCCAGCAGCTATTGATATTCACTAAAGAAAAAAACACATTAGATTTATAGTAATATCCCTCTGGACTGGGTAAATGAATAGATGCCTCTGGTCATTATGAGTTACCATTTACTATCATAGGAGACTAACCATGCTAAAATCTGTTACGCTTCTCTGAGACATCTTGGGTGCTCAATACAGGATGCGGGATTTCTTTGTTACTCTTTCAATCATATATAAATTTCCCCACCTTCATGACATCTGGCTGCTTTTTTACGCACGCTTCTTTAAAAAGGATCACAGTGGCTCCAGAGCTCAGAGAAAGGAGTTTTGTCATTGGAATCTGGGTCTGTCAAGAAACTTCTGTGACCCATGACTGATAGCAATCACAGGGGCCCCTCAGAATGGCAGTGTTTGGTACTGGTTTCACCCTTGTATCCCCACATTGCCAGGCCTGACTTTCCCCTTAGTAAATGGAGACACTAGGCACATTACTGTGTCGCTGCTGTATGGTCCTGTGTATCTGCCACCAGTGTTGCCTCAGGGCCCTGCTCTCTGTATGGTGTGTGTAATGTGTCTTGCACCTGAGTCAGAACATTAGAGCTCCAGATTTAGATTTGTGTCGGGAAGGAGGGAAAGTTTGATGTTTCCCTTTCCTTTCTAAGCAGTAAAAGAAGTGCAGGTCTGTTCTTGGAAGGAGAGGAGTTACACAGCCATCTGACAACCAGAATTAAACATGAACAAGAGCTGACTTTAGGTTCTATGAGAGTTATATATGTGACCACACAGAGAGAAGTAAAACATCTTATATTGTACTGAACATGTGTATTTTCTGTACCTTGTTAGTTTACTATCTGTTAGTGCTTGGACAGTATCGGTCTTTGTATACAATGAATTCAGCATTGTTTCTGCTTTTTCCTGACAGGTACCACATGTTTAATTGCATTGTTATCTGATAAGGAACTGACAGTAGCAAACGTTGGAGATTCACGTGGTGTCTTGTGTGACAAAGATGGAAACGCCATTCCTTTATCACACGATCACAAACCATATCAGCTAAAGGAAAGAAAGAGGATTAAGAGAGCAGGTAAGATACTGTCTGCTTGAATACATATTACAAGCGTAATCCTTCCCTATACTTTGCAAGAGGATTCCTCAGACCTACAGTCTGTATTTAAGAACCAGTATAATATTTATTCTGGAATATTAATTCAACATAGTTTAGGGATTTAATTTAATGTTTACAGATCAATGTCAGCATTTGACTAAACTAAATTAGTATATAAAGCCTCCTTATGCAAATGGGGACATTTTTGTGCAATTGGCATGTATATTGAAGGAGTGTAGCCAGGCTGGTCACATTACTTGACCACTCCCAGTAACGTGTGACCACACCCCCTGTGTGCATGATGACACACACATACATGATATATCTGATCCTAATATAAGAAATGGAGATGTGTTGATTGTAAGTAAATAAATACACATGCCTACAAATTGTTCATAATCCTGTGGAGAATATTTTGTTAAGTACTGCATTCATATATCTTTATGAAAACTTGACACTCTTCTTCCTTTCTTTAAATAGTGTATTGTTGAATTATACACTTTCAGATTAAGGGCTTGATTTACTAAACTGCAGAAAAGTAAAAGTGGAAATGTTGCCCATAGCAACCAATCAGATTTTAGCTGGCATTCTCTAATATGTAATAGGAAAGTGAGAGCTAGAATCTGATTGGTTGCTATGGGCAACATCTCCACTTTTCCTTTTCTGCAGTTTAGTAAATCTAGCCCTAAATGTAATTTTCTAAATTCTCTCTAGGCTACATTTCTTTACACATTTCCTTGTGGATAGTTTATAGGTTCTTCAACTCTTCTCTAGACCCAATATACTATTGAATTTCCCACAATATTCTCATTCTCTCTCTCTCTCTCTCTCTCTCTCTCTCTCTCTCTCTCAAATATAAGCAAATTGTTTACATTGTTCTTTATTTCATATTCTATTTGCTGGGCATGTGATTACCTTAAAATACCAATGTTATAAAAACAGTGAAATTACAAGTAATGAAAATAAAGTTAAAGTATGAAACAGTGAGAATGCAGCCTCTTTAACTAGACACAGGGGGGCGATGAGCGCAGCACAGGACTCCCATGTGTATATATCCTTATAGAGAGCTGTCTGCAATTACATTATCTTTAGGTCTTGAATTCCCTTTTTATTGAATACTTGCAAGAAATGTTAGTAAACACATTAAACTTATCTATCGTGCAAAATCTAATAATTTAGCATGTAAAGCTGAAATCTATTTAGTCTTGTAAACCCTAGATGTAGTTAAGAATGACCTAAAACATAAACTGTTTGAAAATCAGCATGCACGGGAGATGTTTAGTGTACGTGATTTTCTCATTTAATTCGTAGGCTTAATCTCTGTAGGATTAAGAAGCATCCTAAAGATTTGCAAAGGCTCTGTGTGTGCTGTAATCACCATAATATTTGGATTTATTTCAGTCCTACAATAAATTTTTGTTTGGGGATCTTTTATACAGTGTATAGCAGCACATGATTAAAAAAAGAAGAAGTAAGAGAAGGATAGAAGCCTTAGGGCTTGTTTACACTTTGGTTTCACATTAGCTTTTTAGGTGGTGCTGTGTCAGGACATGCTGACAGCATGTCTGCAGCTTATAAAGTGCATAGTGAGCAGGGGATGAACACTACATTGACAGGCCCCATAGCTAAATTTGGAGGGGGGCCAGCTATGCAGTCTTCTTCCTGCAACTCCCACTCATCTCACACCTACCTGCTGTCACTCTCTCCTGCTAAATTTATTTATCCATTATTAATAGCAAATTTTGGATCGTCGATGACAGCCCTTTTGTATGCAATATATGCTTTTAATTCCATTTGTAATGATCAGAAATTGGTTAGTCCACCATATTGGAACACATGAACCAATCATTTTGCATCTAAAAGCCCATGTTTGCACCCCTTTTGGTGTGCACACATGGAACCCATTTAAACACACATGGAACCCATTTGTTTACTGTTTTCTTCCCTGTTTGTTCTTCAGGTGGTTTCATCAGTTTTAATGGCTCTTGGCGAGTTCAAGGAATTTTGGCAATGTCCCGTTCCTTGGGGGATTACCCCTTGAAAAATCTAAATGTCATCATCTCAGACCCCGATATCCTGAGCTTTGACCTTGACAAGCTGCAGCCAGAGTTTATGATCTTGGCGTCTGATGGGCTTTGGGATGCCTTCAGCAATGAAGAAGCTGTGCGATTCATTAAAGAGCGCCTGGATGAACCTCACTTTGGAGCCAAAAGTATTGTGTTACAGTCCTTCTACAGAGGATGTCCTGATAACATAACAGTCATGGTAGTAAAGTTCAGGAATAGTAGCAAAACAGATGAACAATAAAGTATCTATATATGTACAGATGGACTTCAGGCAAACTGTTTTATTTTAATTAAGTAGAAACGTGTGGAAACATTATTAAGATTATCACATGAACCCATTTCCATGTCCTAGACTTTAACATGGACTTATGCAGCTAATGTATTCATCCACTGTAAAAACGCACAGGACGTATATATTATATGACCCAACATTGTTACAACCTTAACAAGCAACTATCTGTATTAAACAAGTGTTACACCTCAAAGGAAATGTTAATGTTATTTTTTTATAAGTAGATGGCATTCTTAATCATTCATGATTTAAGCAATATTTAATGTTTATTGTCACTAAATGAGCAACTGTTTAACATTCAACACCTATATGTCAAAACTAAAGCCAAACTGTGTAAAAAAAAAAAAGTGAGCCCAGCTGATCTGTTGTTGTTAAGTATTAAAGAAGATCTAATGGATAACATACTTATCTGCCAATATTGTTCTTCGTTTCTTGAGTTTTAAACTCTCTGATCAGCTTACATGTTAATCAAATAGATATATATATTTTTTTTTTGTGAGCTTCTACATTGTTCAAAGAATCTAAAAAGGTCCAGTGTGCATGTATATGCATGTATGTGTATTGTGCAGATTCTAGACCTAGTGCAAATGCTGGNNNNGCCTTGTATTGTATTTGCCCAGCCTCCTCCTTTTATGTGCACAGCCTCCTCTTGTGCCCCCTTTTATGTGCCAAACCTCCTCTTGTGTCCTATTTTTTGTGCCCAGTCTCCCCTTGTGCCCCCTTTTATGTGCCAAACCTCCTCTTGTGTCCTATTTTATGTGCCCAGCCTCCCCTTGTGCCCCCTTTTATGTGTTCTGCCTTTAAACTTTTTTTTTATTAAAATTCTATTTTAAACTTACCTTTACCTTCTTGCTCCTTCCTCTACGGCGCAGCGTCATTCAGCTTAACTGCCCTGGATATACAGGCCTCCTACGGGAGCCCTGTAGGACCAAATCTATTCCAATGAATAACGCTGCCTCAGAGCATTATTCAATAAAAATTATTTGGGCTCCCGTAGGAGGCCTGTATATCCTGGACAGTTAAGCTGAATGATGACGCCCGCATATGTCATCTGATCGCTTGCCCCTAGAAACGGCCCTGTATGTGTAAGGCATTAAGGGCCAAATTTACTAAGCTGCGGGTTTGGAAAGTGGAGATGTTGCCCAGATTCTAGCTCTCATGTTATAGTAGACTATTACATACTAGAGAATGTCAGCTTCCAATTTGATTTTGATTCCGATTTTACTTTAATCAAACAATGATAATATTTAATATTATTATTATTAATATTAATAATAACAAGCATGATTTTTAGGGAAACCACTGTTCTCATTCATTGTCTCCTGTGCTTTCTTATTATGTGTAGACTGCTACCAATTTGCAAGCCCCTCAACAGAAATCTTGGGGGCCTGATACATGTTTTGGGGAGCCCTCATTTCTCCTCACTAGAGTCTGTAGCAGTAGATTGCAGAGGTTCTTCTGAACCTCAGGGCCTGTCACAGCTGTCCCCGTCACCGGGCCTGCAAATGTGTGTTACTGTGTAAACAAACTTTTCCATTGGTTCTCAAAGTACTATTAAGCATAAATATTAAGTTGGGTGTCAGATGAAGGAGGTAAGTCTTGCCAACCCCCCATGATATGGCTGCCTGATTAAAAATTGTGAATGACGCTGTAATTAGAAACACATTGGGGCCCTGCATGTGTAAGAATCCAAACAAGGAAATGGACGAGATTTGTGCAGTCTCTGAGACTGGAGACATTGTCTACACTTTTATAGAAACAAAAGCATTATGAGGCGCAGCAAGTCTCTTTCATTAAATAGTAAACTCATTCTACTACTGATTATGCAGGTTCATTAGGCCTGTGGAGCTGAGGTCATCATTAAAATGTATGCATACCTTCCAACTGTATCTATTTAGAAGGTACAGTACTGTTTTCTAATGGTCTGTACCGGCTAAAAGTGCTCTTGTACCGGATTCTGGCCCTGCAGTTCCCTCCCCCTTATTCTCACTTTCCAGTCCTGCAATATCTGATCATTATAGCAGAGCTGTGGGGACAGACTCCTACAGGTCTGCTAAAGTGACAAGACACTCACCTGTAAATTCTTAACTTGTATAATAAGGTAAAAAACTCGATTTTACACCTTATCATACATGCAAATAAGAGCAGATTATAGCCACGCCCCTTTATGGAATATCATCATGGATACAGCCCCTGGGTGATTTTCCATAAAAAAATGTTGGGAGGTATGTGTATGTAATATGTCAACTAAATAACGAAATGTATAAAGGTTGGGTAACAGCTTGCACCATACACATGACATGCGTATTTCTAATCTCATATCAGCAGCAACCAAGTTTAAAATTCCAAAACAATGTATTTTCCTGGAGTAAAGAAAAAAGATCATCAACATTGACAAAAATGACAAAGTTCCCATTTCTCTTCAGCCTTTGTATATATTATAATGCATGTGGGCATAGGATCTGGCCCATTACTGCATCAATTTATATTCAGCAAGGGTGGCTCCGATTCACCCGGCAATGCTATATGCTACACGGTGTGCAGCCTGATGCAATGTCACTGTGCATACACGCAAGGACAAGACAATCACACAAACCATTTTCTGACGTCACAACTGCTCCTATTTATATTTACATTTTATGCACCAGAATACTTGTACAGAACAAATATGCTGTGCTTGCTGTCAAACTAAACATATTTGATGAAAGACAGAGAGTGTTCCTCAAATATACTGTAATTGTTTCTGTCAATGTCATAAAACAGTCTCTAACATTTTTCAGGTAACAGTGGAACATACTTTTTATAAATCAATTTAGGTTTTTTCAGTTTAGGATTTTCAGTTCAAATGCAAACATATGAAACATATGCTGTGGCTTCTGAAGCAAGAAAATAAATAACTATATTTACATAT
>WWET01000450.1:306566-318150 GCA_011038615.1 Limnodynastes dumerilii | reverse complement strand
TATATAAATAAGTAGGAACTGTCACTCCTCTCTGTGCTGTTGTAAATTGCTCTTTGGAAATGTGAAGATATACTTGAAATTAAGTCACTCACAAGACTTTGTAGGTGAAAGTAAATGGCCTTTCAGACCAGTTTAATCATGGTGTAGTACCAACGTTTCAATCACCAACATGATTTTCATCATCGTCATAAACATCACAACATCATGAAAACACCCTCCACACAGTACATGCTATAAATATGGAAATAAAATAGCACTCGCCAATCCTGGAAGTCGTCATGCTGCCTTCTAACCGGAACACATTCCCTGGGAAGTTCCTGTCATATTGCTAATAGTTACAGAGGTGGGACCTCAGAGGGCCCGTCAGTCATCCGCGGCAGCTCCATAGTAACTGGGAGCAAACAACAGTACATTAAAGTTCTGGCAGGAAGACAAAGGCACAAAGCAAAAAGATATAAGTACCATGGACAGAACCACCATCCTGGAGTAGATATCGCATGGTGTAGCACAACATATAAGCATCAGTACACAGGCAGCACTAAAAACAACATATACGTCAAGCACATAATGAGACCATAGCATACCCTCCAACATGACCCATTCCATTAGGTACAAAATACTCTGCTTCTCCATTTCCAACTGTCAGTTACTATGGTAACCTCGTTTGTTGAAGAGACAAATTGTTTTTTAAATATCAGTTAAGTCATTTCACTGTTGTTTCACAGTTGGAAGCTCAGGTGCGGAGCATATTGGGCCTGATCCAGACCTAGTTAAGTGCTTGAACTTAGTTACTCCTGGGCTAAACCATGTTGATTGCAGGGAAGTCATAGGAAGTCATATTTTATCTGTCGTAAGCATTATTAGAGTTAAGAGGTGATGTTTCCTATCCCAAGTCTAAATAACAGTGTGATAGTAAAGCTGGTCAGTATCTGTGTGCAGTAAGCAATTCAAAGATATATCCCTGCATGCAAAGAACACAATTAACTTGCCCCCCAACCCTGAAATCAACATGGTATAGCCCAGGTGTAACTAAGTTCAAGCACTTAACTAGGTCTGGGATACCAAAATAAACTGAGAACATAGGTATACATACAAGTGGCAATGGTAAAAAGAAAATGTGGGTGGACAGCAGACCATAATCCTTTCATCTGTCCCAGCCTTCACATGGTATTATGTGGTTATGGTTATGATTAAACTGGTCTAAAAGTCCCTTTGCTTTAACCTACAAAGTCTTGTGAGCAGTGATTGTGCTACATGTTTTTTTGCCAGAGTAAAAATACTCCTTATACCATTTTTAAGGAGTATTTTTTAGCCAAAGAGGAGTATATTATTATTGGTAATTAAATTAAATGGTAAAGTGTGCTATGCTGTTCCAAACTCACCATGTATAAGTGATAACTATGATCGGTTGCTTCCCTGCTTCAATGCCAAGATTTGGACATAATATAACACTTTACCTTTTATTTAATTACAAAATTATATGCAACTCTTTTGATAGAGGAATATCGCGTCTAACTGAAAATTGGATGGTGGGGAACATTAGAGGTCTGAGGGACACACACAAATGTTATATATAAATACATACCCACACACACAAAAAGAGCCGTACTTGGAGTTATTAAAGTGCTAGGAATTCAGGGCTTCCAGCGTTTCAGTTTTAATTGCAAAACTTTTATCATTAAAACTGAAAATGTTGGATGCCCTGGACTCCTAGTGCTTTACACATTCATGTATTTAGATAGATTTCTAGATATAGATTAAAAAAAAACACTGGATATTGTTACTCCTCAAAATGAGATAAATGGCTTGGGGTCTTAAAACGGTCAAAAACAGAATAGAAAGGCCAATAAGACGCTCACAAGGCTTGTTAGCAGAGGATAAGCAAAACTTTTCAGGTATTTTATTATTTCTCCTCTTCTCCCTCATATAAGATCATTTAAGATATTTTTGTTATCCATTCGTATTGTGGGACAATGGTTTGTAGACCTCTGATATCATTGGTGTAAGTTATACCTGTAAAAAAAAAAACATTCAGTGCATCAAATGAACTAGAACACGAGAGCAATATGAAAATCATAATGTATCACTTGTATACCTTTCAGAGTCCGCAGGTCACCTGACTTTCAGTGTTCCTTATGGTAGCCTTGTTACTTATTGGGTGGTATTCATTATAATGCTTCTCACTGAATATATTCTAGCTATCCTACTAACTAACTAACTAACTAACTAACATGAGCTCTTAGCAAAGTACTATAGTAAAGTAGTTTTATAGCAGCAAAAATATATTACAAGAATAACGCATTATATGAAGTGATTGTCTTAATAGTACATGTTCCTCTCTTCATACATATACTAGCTATGTATGTCTGGTTGCATTTACAGGGTTTGCTGCTATTTTTATGGGGGAGGTGGGTTTGCCAGACTTCAATGAATAGAAATTAAACAGAAAAAAAAACAGTATATTTTTACTCTTAAAGGTCTATTGTGTCATTTACTCATTTTGAAATATGTATTAGACAATAAATGTTTTTCTGTCTGGAGAAAAAAACGAAATATTGAACAACATAAGCATAGTTAAGTGAACAAGAAATGCAATGCTGAATGGCTCTGATGAAATGGTACATGCAGCATACAACCTACTTACAGGACTTACGTAACAGGTTACAGTATACACAAGACAAAGAAAGTTTTTCTCTTATATTTTGCTTACATTTTTCCTAGTTGATACATATGAAGCAAATTAAATGTTGGTTCTATCTGAAGGTGACGTTCCCACATGAGGATCACATGCAGTGTATATGTACAAGAAGTTATTGGTTCTGTGGAGGGTTATTCCTGGTAAGTAACATTGTAAATATTTGAGCAAGCAGCTTAACCCAGGAAAAAATCTGCAGTCACTCAACAACTGACAAATAAAGATTATTACTATTAATGATTACTCATTCAATAAATCATGGTGTCAGCCCCCTAGGCTTAGACATGGCCTATGGCTATGCTCAGGTCTGGATCTTGTGCAGTTGTGTGAGCTACATGCCTCCACCCCTTTCCTCCCACAAAACACCCCTCTGAATGCAAGTTGGGGTCTGGAGAGTTGAATTTCGGACTGGATTGCCTGCAATGGTGTGTGCATCATTTCTGTACATGTGCAGTGCAGACTCTACACTGACAAACGCTACATGATATGGCATACGTACTACTCTGGATCAGCCCTATTCAACATAACTCATGTCAACTATGGTCAGTAAACATTCCTAAAGCTCTAACTAAAAAAAAAAGATTAAAATAAATAAACATTAAGGACCTCCGAACAGAGTCGCTAAACTCCAGTCCCATGACAAAACGCCCTCAGGTGTAGATTTTAGCTGACATCTCCATAACCCTATCTTAACTTATCTCTGTTTGAACAGATCGTCCTGATGTACGCAAGTGCCTAACCCAGCCCATACTGTACAATTTAAATGCCTTTCCTCACCCACATTGTGTCTCCTCGCCCATACGGAGTGTTGTTATGCCATGACATAAGGAGCTCTGGGCGTGTTCCGTTCGGTCAGAGATTGGATGTGTCTGCCGATTGCGTAAGTCAGCTGTCGTATTACATCAGGCTCCAGACATAAGAGTATAATTCTGCGACTAGTTGGTACAACCTAGTTCAAAGGATAGTCCTTATCCAATAATCTTGATGATTGATATTCACTTGTATTATTACATTCATATAGGAAGCATAGTAAAACTTTGTGGCTTCAGTGTTTACAGAATTGCCAGCCCTTTCCTTATCTGCCCTTTACGAGCTGTCCTTTGCCAGGAACTTTCCTCCATTGCCATTGTGTTTGTGTTTTCATGGTGACTGACTCTGGTGGTCAATACACTGCTATCTTTTCAATCATTTTTTTAAAATAGTTGTCATTACTATGCCACAATTTTCACCACATAAATTCACTTAGGTACGAATCCAACATGCTCCTATGAGTGCCTCATCAGGGTTTGTACTTCAATTTTACCTTTCTCCATCAGATATAGGGGAGCTGACAGGAATCTACCTGTCCCAGTCACTTACCTCACACCAACTGTCACTTGAAAAAAAAATCATTAATGGCCCTAACCATTACAAGGCAGCCAGAACCTTTCTTCTTGCATATAATACATAATGGGAAATAAAACTTCATTCTCTCAAGAGGTTACTATGCAGCAGAAAAGTCATCTGATAGGTAAAGTATAAATGCGGCTTTACCCAGAATGCCCAATTACTCCAGGACTAATTTCTCCAGTGCACAGAGAGTTTAAATAAATGTGACAGACTCTCCACCTCTGCATTAGTCTCCTTTCTTCGTTGTGGAAGCCAAGCACGGAATTAACTGCTAGATCTTAAATTAGGTCCTAAGAGCTTAATAATTCTGAGCTGGACCCAGAATTACTATTTATAAGAGTGCAGATTCACAAACAAAAGATTTGTATTGACCTACTTGTGCTGGGTTGCATTTTCCAGACATCCTTAAATTGCCCTCCACTTCTAACGGTCAGAAAAGAATAAGAGGGAACTTCTTAGTGCATTATGTTTTTTATTAAAAATGTTATGCGCTATACATCTGCAGTGTAGAAAGCCTTTAAAAAATAAAATATTTGACTTCCGCTGCAATTCAACATGGTTTGGCAGGGGACGTATACATTTTTTTTTTGCAAAGCAGCAATATGTTTTACCTGGCTTGCGGGTTGCAAATGTTATTAGCAAAAGCATAAGTATTAATGCTGCATTTATGAATAAGATAATTCATTATTCTCCAATTAAAACAAGTAAACAAGTAGTAGTTCTTCTCTTCCACCTAGTTATAGCTCATTTTCTAGACCTCTGGGACAGTGTCAAAATTTGTTATACCTTATTCTATAAACCATTATTTCCCCAAGGGCAAGGTGTGGATGGGAGCAATGGTCAACAAGTTTTGGAGCCCCGTCTTTTCTATTTAACTCTTCTTAACTCCATTCTCCAAATGCTTTTATCTTCCATCCTTTCCTCCCTCTTTGGGCTTGCCCACACTGCCTCCTCTCTTCTTTTCTCTGTTTATATTTCACCCTATACTTTATCTGTTTTCAGAAAAGTGCTACTGCACATGCGCAGTAATTTTGTAACGTAATCTACGTTACTTCTTGTAACGTAGATTGCGTATACGCGGCCGGAGCTCTGCATACGGACCATAATCTTTACAATAAACAAAAATGAAAGAAAAGTGATCTAGAATTCTGAAATTTCCCTCCTCGCTATATTTGCAGTTAAGCTGATTTGCAATTGGATCTGTGCCCAGGACCATACTTTAAGTATTCCACACAGAAACTCTTCCACTCAGAATACTGAATTGTACATAAGGGCTAAGCATGGTGAGTGGGCCCAACTCTCTGAGAATGAACTCACGTGCAGTACATCTTTCAGGTTATTAGCCTGACTTTATCATGTCTAGATCCGGCCCACTGTTGTGAACCCTTTTTAAATGTAAATTACCAGTTGTGTCCTTTGTTAATAATAATGAAATATTTGACATGATATACAAAGGTGATGACAGAGATCAATTACTTGTGGAAGCTAACCTGTTTTTTGAGAGTAAACAAAAGATTTTAGTTTCTAAAACCGTATTTGAATTCTCTAGGATCATCTGTTCTGAAACCCCAAACTAATGTAGCACATTTAATGGGATGACTTTTGCTCCTTTCGATAGAAGTATTCTACAAAAAATTTCACCAATGTGATTAAAAAATTCAAGGTCACATACCTGACTTTCACTATCATTCAAGCAAGACACACTGCTCTGACTCACAGTTTCCTGCTTTCTCTACCTTATTTACACAGAACCATTTCATTTGCATAAGAACTTAATATATAAACAGACTTTTAATAACAAATAGATTTTTTTTTAGATATACTACATGCCCTTGCAGTAAAATGACAGCATTAATGAAGGCAATAGCTGAGGATAATTCTGGGACTGGAATTACATTCAGAGTGATTACTATGCTGACAAAACTGCAAGAAGGTAAAGGTTTAGTTTATATTTTAACATTCTGAAATGACAACATAATAACTTATTGAAAGATTTATTTATGGGTTCTAAATTAAATTCTATACCTGAGAATAAACATTGAAGCCTTCATTCTTCACATCGGAGGCTACATAAGGACATACGTACAGTTAAAGAGAAAATTCACTTGCTTAAATCTCCTCTTGACACTGTTAAGGAACTAATTATTTATTACTTACTCATTTACATTGACAATTCTTTCTACTTTTTTGCATTTCTATACATTATCAATAAACACGTAAAACTACAATTTCACATGAAAAAATGATGAGTTCATCATTTCACATGATAAAACTATGAGTTTGACATTTTACATGGGAATATTATTAATGTAAATACAAAAAAACCAAGACAAAGCAAGATAAACATAAACGATTTCTTTCGAGGTCTTGTTCTCATGTAGCGGTTTCTCGCATAATTTGACATATAAATATTTTACTTTGCTACTTGTATACCAGCCTGTTTCGAACTGGCTCTCAAATCAATTGCTCCTGCCTCGCCGAAAAGAAGCAATCCATCATCAAGGACGAAGTCGCAACGGTGAGTAGTAAATATTTGTCTAACCCCAACCTTTATCCTCATCTTTACCCTAACCCTCCTCTTCCTTTACCCTAACCTTCTCCTCCCTTCCCCACAGCCTGACCCTAAGACTACCTTCCCTGCAGCCTAACCCTAAGAGTCCCCTTATCACTAACCTGCGGCCGGTCTACGAAATAATGAATGGGTAAGTTTCCGAAAAATGAATTTGGCATACTTTCACATTCATTAGGAAAACATTTTGAAATAGAGACAGACAAAAATGAGCTTTCATCTGTCTGTATTTCAGAAGTATAATTTTCTTTACGGAGAATGCATCCTTCACCCACCATATCTTATACGCATGGTGAGTGGGTCAGCCCTCAGTGCAAGGGTTAAATTTCATGCACAATGCAGCATCGGGTGCCTGCATTCCACTGTGGAAATATTGGTATTGCGCATGCGTTTGTAAGTCAGATGGTTCTGATGGGTGTGTGGCTCTGGTCCAATTGGCTGATTTTCGAACTGGCTGGGATTTCGATTGAGGCATAGCAATCGATCCACGGAGCTCTAAAAGCTTGTTTAGCTAAATTGTAAATAAAAATAGTCCCTTTCCTAATTCTAACCCTAACCCCCCCCTCTCACTACCCTAACCCTCCTTTCCTGGCAGCCTGACCCTAACCCTCCCTCCCCTGCAGCCTAACCCTCCATCCAGGGCTAGCACTACCATTAGGTGATCTTAGACGATCGCCTGGAGCGCCGGGCCCGGGGGGGCGGGAGCAGCCCCCCGCTTCCATTTACCTACTTTTTGTGTAGGTCTTCTGCGGCGCTGTGGTGAGTAAAGGGGGTGACGGAGAGATGAGGCTCTATCACCCCCTTTACTCACCTCAGCAGAGTCTGTGACTGCCTCTCTCACTGCCTCTCTCCTCTCTGATCAATGACGCTGCGTGACCCCAAGTTCACGCTGCGTGTCAGTCATCAGACGGAGAGAGCGCGCAGCGGAGGAGCTAGGAGCAGGTAAGTGACTGGTGACTGTGGGGGGGTCTGTATGGTTATTATGGGATGTGAGAAGTGATTAGTATGGGGTGAGGGCAGTGATTATTATGGGGTGGGGGAAACGATTTTTATGGGGTGGGGTCAGTGATTATTATGGGGTGGGTGCAGAGAATATTATGTGGTGGGGGAAGTGATTATTATGGGGTGGGGGCAGTGATTATTATTGGGTGGGGGCAGTGAATAATATGTGGTGGGTGCAGTGATTATTATGGGGTAGGGGCAGGGAATATTATGTGGTGGTTGCAGTGATTATTATGGGGTGGGGGCATTGAATATTATGTGGTGGGTGCAGTGATTATTATGGGGTAGGGGCAGTGAATATTATGTGGTGGTTGCAGTGATTATTATGGGGTGGGGGCAGTGATTATTATGGGGTGGGGGCAGTGAATATTATGTGGTGGTTGCAGTGATTATTATGGGGTGGGGGCAGTGATTATTATGGGGTGGGGGCAGTGATTATTATGGGGTGGGGGCAGTGATTATTATGGGGTGGGGGCAGTGATTATTATGGGGTGGGGGCAGTGATTATTATGGGGTGGGGGCAGTGAATAATATGTGGTGGGTGCAGTGATTATTATGGGGTAGGGGCAGTGAATATTATGTGGTGGTTGCAGTGATTATTATGGGGTGGGGGCAGTGATTATTATGGGGTGGGGGCAGTGATTATTATGGGGTGGGGGCAGTGATTATTATGGGGTGGGGGCAGTGATTATTATGGGGTGGGGGCAGTGATTATTATGGGGTGGGGGCAGTGATTATTATGGGGTGGGGGCAGTGATTATTATGGGGTGGGGGCAGTGATTATTATGGGGTGGGGGCAGTGAATAATATGTGGTGGGTGCAGTGATTATTATGGGGTAGGGGCAGTGAATATTATGTGGTGGTTGCAGTGATTATTATGGGGTGGGGGCAGTGATTATTATGGGGTGGGGGCAGTGATTATTATGGGGTGGGGGCAGTGATTATTATGGGGTGGGGGCAGTGATTATTATGGGGTGGGGGCAGTGATTATTATGGGGTGGGGGCAGTGATTATTATGGGGTGGGGGCAGTGATTATTATGGGGTGGGGGCAGTGATTATTATGGGGTGGGGGCAGTGAATAATATGTGGTGGGTGCAGTGATTATTATGGGGTAGGGGCAGTGAATATTATGTGGTGGTTGCAGTGATTATTATGGGGTGGGGGCAGTGATTATTATGGGGTGGGGGCAGTGATTATTATGGGGTGGGGGCAGTGATTATTATGGGGTGGGGGCAGTGATTATTATGGGGTGGGGGCAGTGATTATTATGGGGTGGGGGCAGTGATTATTATGGGGTGGGGGCAGTGATTATTATGGGGTGGGGGCAGTGATTATTATGGGGTGGGGGCAGTGAATAATATGTGGTGGGTGCAGTGATTATTATGGGGTAGGGGCAGTGAATATTATGTGGTGGTTGCAGTGATTATTATGGGGTGGGGGCAGTGATTATTATGGGGTGGGGGCAGTGATTATTATGGGGTGGGGGCAGTGATTATTATGGGGTGGGGGCAGTGATTATTATGGGGTGGGGGCAGTGATTATTATGGGGTGGGGGCAGTGATTATTATGGGGTGGGGGCAGTGATTATTATGGGGTGGGGGCAGTGATTATTATGGGGTGGGGGCAGTGAATAATATGTGGTGGGTGCAGTGATTATTATGGGGTAGGGGCAGTGAATATTATGTGGTGGTTGCAGTGATTATTATGGGGTGGGGGCAGTGATTATTATGGGGTGGGGGCAGTGATTATTATGGGGTGGGGGCAGTGATTATTATGGGGTGGGGGCAGTGATTATTATGGGGTGGGGGCAGTGATTATTATGGGGTGGGGGCAGTGATTATTATGGGGTGGGGGCAGTGATTATTATGGGGTGGGGGCAGTGATTATTATGGGGTGGGGGCAGTGAATAATATGTGGTGGGTGCAGTGATTATTATGGGGTAGGGGCAGTGAATATTATGTGGTGGTTGCAGTGATTATTATGGGGTGGGGGCAGTGATTATTATGGGGTGGGGGCAGTGATTATTATGGGGTGGGGGCAGTGATTATTATGGGGTGGGGGCAGTGATTATTATGGGGTGGGGGCAGTGATTATTATGGGGTGGGGGCAGTGATTATTATGGGGTGGGGGCAGTGATTATTATGGGGTGGGGGCAGTGATTATTATGGGGTGGGGGCAGTGAATAATATGAGTTTTGGCGCGAACCTCCACCACCTTTCCCTGCCACTCAACCTGCTTCTCTTCCTGGCTCCCCTGGGAGTGCCTAGTTCCGGTGGACATCGGTGGACTCTCTGCATACTGGTACTGGCTTTCTCTCCTGGTCACATTGGGCCGGATCCAGAACTACGTCCGTCTTCCATAGACGGACGTAGTTCAATAAACAGTAGCTAAAGACCTAACGATGCGCAGATTACGTGCAATAGCTATACTATTCATGCGCATATTGAACTACTTCCATCTATGGAAGACGGACGTAGTTCTGGATCCGGCCCATTGTATCTCCCCCTTGCCTGGTGTGCCCCTGCACATTCCCTTCTACTTAAGGGCCAAACAGATGGATATAACTGTTATAGTTGATACCTCATTCCCTTCCCACCAGCCCTGTTGACCAGTGACAACCTTTGACTTTGGGGGTGACAACCCTGGACTTTGCTTATTTCTTGCCCCAGAGAGTGTGCCAATAAGCCTTAATACACAGTGAGCCTGATCCAGACCTACGTATGAGAGCGGAACGTATTACCGCTCCAGCGTAAAAACTTTCACTCCCACGACACTCCCCTTACCTTCCTTTCATTACGCCCGCTGAACCCTATCCTAACTTTTCCATGTGTTCGTACGTATTTTCGTAGCGACGCGCTGTTCGTAGCGGCCTAAGCACGCCCATACTGTACAATTTAAATGGCTCCCCCATTACATTACTTAACTCCAACGTCCGTACTAACTTTGTACTATAAACACGCCCTGTCGGAAAATACGCAAACAATACGGACGCCCGAATCGCCGCTACGAAAAGGTCTTTGGTACGACCGGAAGTTATCACTATGCGCAGAGCGTTTTTTATGGCGATTTTACGCTCACGATCAGTGTTAGATCACCTGCGAGCGTAGGTCTGGATCAGGCCCAGTGTTATTATCACCTAGGCTGCAACTATACCCTGCTTTGTCTCAAGGCTGTCAAATTAATATACCTTCATACCCCACTCTTGCACTACTGTTGATATTCTCCCTCACTCAATTGCTGAGTCATGCTTCTATAAATGTCAATGGCTTTTTTCATCCTGGGACTTACTGTTGATATTCATCTACAGCTGGTCTGACCACTTGCTGTCACTCACAGTTCTACTTGATTTTGGACTCTCTGCTAATATTATCGTCTGTTCCATAGCGGGAATACCTGCCTCTAATTAATTGTAGCTGCACCTACCTAGGGTCCTGCTGCTGATATACCTTCCTGACCGGTAGTTGGAGCCTTTTTTTTACACTCATCTATTGTTCTGCCGCACTGGGGCACTCCTGTCGCCCTATTCACCTGTAGAATAATAGCAATCTACATCTACATTGTGCATTCATTGGACCTGATTTGCTGCTGAACACCTTGCTGTGACATTGGGGTCTACTCCCATACCTACCTGTAATCTGCCTGAGCGCTTTTCCTCTCGTTTGAGTCATGGGTAAATCCGGTCATGCTGCAGCGGCTGCTGCAAAACTTGAGAGATTTAGCCCACTCTAACTAGCAAACTACCAGTTCTTCACAGCCTCCCTCATCGGAACAGCCCACCGACTCCTCTCCAGCTTCCCCTGAACTCCCTACCCTACAGCAGATTCTGTCGGCTATTACTTCTTGCGAAAATACTCTGAGCGAAAAAATTGGCGCTGTCCGATCCGACATCTCCCTAATTCACCAGGATATGCAACAATTGCAGGAAAGA
>WWET01000450.1:294482-306511 GCA_011038615.1 Limnodynastes dumerilii | reverse complement strand
GGTTTCTGACCTAGAAGATGCAGTGGCTCCGCTAAAACGTGAGGTTGCATCCTTCAAAGATCAACTCCAACTCTATAAGTCCAAAATTAAGGATATGGAGGGAAGGTTACGGCGCAACAACCTGCGCTTTGTGGGCCTCCCTGAGCGGGCAGAGGGCCAGAATCCAGTGGACTTCCTGTAGAATCTCCTACAAAAAGAATATGGGAAGGAGGCTTTCTCTCCGTTCTTTGCATTGGAAAGGGCTCATCGGATCCCCTCACAACCACCACTACCCGGTATGCCTCCTCGCACGTTCATCGCCAAATTTCACACTATTGGGACAGGGACGCTGTCCTGCAGCTGATGCGACAACGTGGTCCGTTGAAAATTGACAACACCACTGTTTCGGCCTACCCGGACTACGCCTTAGAAATCCAAAAGGATAGAGCCCAATTTACCCAGGTCCGCAAGCGACTAAGGGAACTACAGTTACCATATTCTATCCTGTTCCTGGCTTGATTGAGGGTAGTGGCTGGGGGAGAGACACACTTTTTCACTTCACCCGTGGACGCCGACCTCTGGATTGACCGCTATTAAAAACAGACTACATCTCCGCATCGCTGAATCCTACAATGTGGTACCTGTGTCTAAGAATTTATTAGGCCCTTAATAGATTAATGTAAATTGATACGGTCTAATTTTATTTAACAGGGCAATGTTTATTCACTTGTCTGTAGTTTAATTGGGGAGATTTTGTTATCCCGTTTAGCCTCATGTTTGGGGTGGAGAGCTCCCACTTTTGCTGGAAGCCGCAGTTAGGGTAACTGTTTATCTAACGCCCAGTGAATTGTTATTATACTACTTTCTTTTTGTTTTTGTTATTAGTATAAGAGGGGTTTAGTTGTAGGGGTTAATTCCCCTTTTTGTTAGGGAAAAGGTATACTCCAGTTGGTTAAGGGGTATATGGGTGGGAAGGGTTTGAATTCTATATTAGTATTATCAATGGTACAACTTCTCTCATTTACATAGTGGTGCTAGGTGTACACAAGGGTTTACTTGATTTCTTCTGTTTCTACAAAATATATGTACTGTGAATATTGTGTTGCTGCTGCCACTCCGGGCCGCTCCTTGAAATGGGCGCAGGTCCAAATTGCTGGATGGGGGCCTATTTTTCTGACCTGCCATTCCTTTATATATTACAATGTCCACAAAACTTACCTGTTGCCTTGAAGTTCCTGGTCTGGAACGTTCGAGGCCTTAATGACACCATCAAAAGGTTCCTGATACTTAACTACGTCAGAAAACGGAGTCCTGATGTGGTGTGTTTGCTAGAAACACATCTGTGTGGGGAAAAGGTTCTGGCCCTGAGACGCTCTTGGGTGGGATGGTCGCGGTATTCTACTTATTCTACATATTCTAGGGGGGTCTCCTTACTGGTCCGTAAACACCTTCATTTTAATGTACTAGATATGCAAGTGGACCAAGATGGGAGATATGTTTTTGTTCATGCTGTAATTGACATGATGCCTATACTAATACTTGCAATGTATGTTCCGCCTCCATATCAGCATAGTATGTTAGACTCTGTGATAAGTTACATGGCTAAATTTCCTGATGTTCCGGTAATCTTTACAGGGGATTTTAACCCTAGCCTAGACAGATGGCGCGATTCAGGAGCGCAAGCCCCCTTAACTTCTTCCCCCTTCTCCCGCCATATAGAAGTTCTCTCCTTGTAGACGCCTGGCCCTTTTCTCCCCAGTCCTGGTGCCTAAGCTCCTTGACATACAATACCTCCCGAGAGGAATATCTGATCATTCTCCCCTTACATTTTCCATTAATACCTCTAGACAAACAGGGGTACGTTTCTGGAAATTAAATCCATTCTGGTTATCCCTTTTGGGTCCCACCCCGCACATGGAGGTGGAGTGGCAGGAATATTTTTCTCATAATTCCTTTGCTGATACCTCAGTGGCGATCTGGGACGCCTTTAAGGCCTACATGAGGGGGGCTTCATTAAGGGTATCACTACTGTTAAACGTGACAGCAAAAAACAAGAAGAGGACCTGGAACGTCGCTGTAGAGATCTTGAGGTTCTCTTTATATCCTTCCGCTCGCTGGCTGATAGGTTGAACTGGCAAGGTGCGCAGGCTCTTTGGGATTCTTTCACAAAAGAAAAAACTAAGCGCAAATTGCTATTCATGAAACATAACTACTACCTAGCATCAGACTCCTGTGGTAGTTACTTGGCGCGGCAAGGTAGAGATTAATCTCAGTCTAGAGCTATTACGGCTATTGCAGATAATGCAGGGGTGATACATCATGAGGGTGAAAAAATTGCTGGGGTGTTTTTGGATTTTTATTCCCACTTATATAGATCTCAGACTACCTACTCGCTAGCGCAGCTTACCTCCTTTTTAGATAAGATTGCCCTCCCTTAACTATCCCAAGAAGACCGCGCTTTTCTTAACGCCCCCATTTCCGAGCTGGAGATTGCTGCTGCTCTTTCCGCTATCCCTATCCGTAGGGCTCCTGGAGTTGACGGTATCTCCAACAAAGTCTACAAACAATCCTCTGAATTTTTTTCCACCAAATTATTAGAATGATACGAATGCATTAAAAAAGACAAAAGACTGCCCCCATCTATGCTGGAGGCATTAATTGTTTTAATAGCAAAACCAGGCAAAGATCCCCTCCTCCCGGAGTCTTATCGGCCCATCTCCCTCCTCGCAGCAGACGTCAAAGTCCTTGCCAAAATTCTTGCTACCAGGCTGAATTCGGTTATTTTAAGTATTGTGCACTCGGATCAGTCCGGATTCATGCCTGGTAGGACCACCTCTACCAATCTTAGGCACCTTTTTATGCGCTTACAGATCCCAGAAACAGATGCCCCGAGAACCTTGGTCGCGATAATACAAGTGTACGGTTTAACTTAGAGCACAGCACGCGGCAGGGATGTCCCCTGCCGCCTGCTTTGTTCGCATTAGCCATAGAACCACTGGCGTGCATGATACGGGCGTCCCCTGAAATACATGGTCTGAGGGCGGGTGAGGGAGAGGATAGAGTCGCCCTTTACGCAGACGACCTTCTGTTATTTATGGCAGATGCAGATCACTCCCTAACCGCATCGCTTGGATTGATAGGTCATTTGGTCATTTTGCTGGCTTGCAAATAAACTGGTCCAAATCCAATCTATTTCCTTTAAATGGTGTTATTCCCACAGAAGAATCCCCCTCACGCCAACTGGTATGGACCACCCGCTTCAAATACTTGGGCATTTGGATAACTCCTAATCATTTGGATTACGTTCAACTCAACCTTGACCCTATAACTTCATACCTCAAAAGTAAAATTAAAGCGTGGGGGAGGCTGCCCTTGACTATGTCGGGTAGGCTGAACCTAGTCAAGATGATTATGCAGCCTAAATATCTATACTCTCCTTTATCTCCCTATTGATTTGTTTAAAAAAATTCACAGTAATATTTCCTCATTTCTGTGTGCGGGTGGTAGATCCAAGGTTCGCCTAAGTGTTCTCCAACGTCATAAAGATTAAGCTGGCTTAGCCCTCCCTAACTTCCACTGGTACTACCTTGCCTCTCAGCTGGCTCCACTGCTGGAATGGGTGCAGGGCTCTTTAGACCCCACTTCAAAGAACTTCTTGTGATGTGATGGGGTGCACTGATTTATCCCCGCTACAACACTTGTTGATAACAGGCGAGACCCGCACTGCTCCCCCTCTGTTGCGTCAAGCTAGATTGGTCTGGAAGGCAGCTTGCTCCATTTTCGGTGGCGAGGGCCTTAATCCGGAGTTCCCACTGTGGCACAACCGTCATTTACCTGAGCTGGCGGGGCTGGGTGGCGGCAATGTTTGGGGTCCATTTGATATTACCTCTTTGGGTAACCTGTACCAGGATTCGGTACTTAAATCATTTAACCAACTGGAAGGGGAGTTTTCTATCCCACGTCACTACCTATTATATTCAACTCCGACATGCTTTATCAGCGCAATTTTCTGATAACCCTCCTACTATTGTACCCTCTCCGATAGTGTGTATGGTCAGAGATCTTCCCAGAAATGGGGCTATATCTGTTGCCTACTCTGCCATGAGGTCCGCAGCATCCTTAGACTTATCTATCCTTAAGAGTAGATGGGAGGAGGATCTGGTTAGTCTGGACCCTGAAGATTGGGACGTTGCCCTACAATCTTGTAGAAAAGCGACATCGTCTGTGTGCTTTCAGCAAGTACACTTTTACATTTTGCACAGGGTATATCTGACCCCACAGAGATTACTAAAGCTTGGCAGGCGCACAGACGATGGTTGCCATAGATGTGGGTCGGGGACTGGTACCTTTTGGCATTTATTGTGGAATTGTCCTCAGGTCTTTCGGTTCTGGCGGGGAGTCTGGACCACTGCTTTAGATACCCTGGATGTAGTTTTTCCTGTTGACCCAAGGATGTGTATTTTTGGGATTTCACTGAATGACACGTTTGAGGGGCACACCTCTAAATACCTGTACTCCTTGTTCTCCTTGACCCAGGTAATGGTCTCTCGGAAGTGGATGGCCCAGTCTCTCCCCAGCTCACGAGAATGGATTTCTCTGGTAAATGATTCAATTGCCCATGAATAACTTGTTTTTACATCCAGGAAAGCCCCGCATAAATTCCAGAAAATTTGGGAACCTTGGTTGGCGTCGGTATATTACAAAGGGGTGACCCCGTTTGTCTAGTGGCTCGGAGTGGCATGCGATTTTGTGAACATTTTCTTGTGACACATTGTATTGCTCTACTCTTGTCAAATTTAATGACTTTGGAGATTACAGCACCTGATATTTGTTACTAATTGCTTTAATGTACCGTACCTCAATCTCCTACTTGACCTTTGTTTAGGTTGTTTTATTCTTGTTTGTTTCACATTGTTTATTTAAACTGTAACATAACTGGACTGCATGTATGTGCTATCTACTCTGTTCCCATGCTTTGTGCAATGTCCATTTCAAAAAACTCAATAAAAAACCATGTGATTTAAAAAAAAGTCCTTTTCATTTGTCTGACAGTCATCCTAACCTGAGGAAGCCTCTTTTTTATCATCACCTGGTCACCAGCTTGTATATTTTGACAGATTCCATTGGCTTGATTATGTGCTTATCACAGGTGCTTGTTTATCCTTCAGTTGGCCAAAAGAAATGAAATAGTCTTTACATTCATGTTAGCATGTTCTTGATCTGGACATCAGATCAAGAACATCAAACAGGGTTTTATAAGGAAAAATTTTACACGCTGTTGGTCAGACCACAGCGATGTGTAGTAACCCTTTCACATCGCCCCAAAAACACGGGTTATTGGTGGGGCAAGCCGCAACAACCCGGGTCGAGACACAGTGTGCAAGGGTCCAGGAACACAACACAAATGTTGCCAGGGCAATAGTAAACAAATTACAAAGTGTGATGACTCACACTACAGACCCAGGATATTGCCGGGCGGCGATGTGAAAGGGGTATAACTGTGTAGCATTGACTCCTGGTCACTGCCTTTTCCCTGTTCTGCTTGTGTGCCCATTTGGTTCTCTCCCTTTGGTTGCTCCTTGACTTGTACCTTGGAGTGAGTTTATCCCTATGTGTTTTGTATTGCTGCCTCTGATGTGTGCAGTCTGCACTATCCCTGTCAGCAGTACTTTGGCGTTCCATATGTTGGACACCGGTATTCTGTGTGCTTGAGTTTACTATATACTTGAATTTGTAACTTGTAATCTGTGTGCTTGAGTTTACCATCCAGTTGCACTTGTGTATTCTGTATGCAAGTGCCTAGAACCTTGGTTAAGGTAATGTCCAATTAAGGTAATGCCCAATTTTTGTCTTGACATAACTGTAATTTATCTTTACTAATATTATGACCTTGGTTTGATAGATGTGTCTATATTTGGATGCTTGGATGTAAACAACTATCAAAATCTGGTGAGCATAGCAACAAATAATCTACATACTTGCGGGGGTCTGAATCTGGTCCTTAGACATTAAAATAATACTAACCCTATTGCTAGTTACTAATCCTTACTCTAATTAGTAGTGAGGACAGAGCAGAGGAGAGAGCCGGGAGCAGAAGTAAGTGATGTATATATTTTTTTCCTGTGCCTTATGTTTTATGAAGAGGTGCCTCTGCCAGCTTAAGATTTTTATAAGTAATAATACTTTCAGCACTGATACCGACAACATTATGTCCCACATCAATGTCGAAGTTATGATAGCACACAGGAAAAGCATAATGCTTTGACGTTTAAGTGCATATTGCATACTAATTCATCTTGTAGACAATAGAGTTATCCTTCTTGATCCTACAGCGGTACATCCCAATCACATGTGAAATTGAGCATGTACAATATTTAGTTCAAAAATCAATTCTGCAAAACGCAGCAACGAATTCCCAAATATTCAGGTAATGAAATATAACGCTTGGGTTATGTAAATGAAGCTATTACATTATTATTCTGGACAATCTTACTTCTCTCTTAACACTAAGCACTGTGGCCACTCTATATTAAGTGATACAATTATACCCATGCAGTGTACAATACTCAGTTTTATTTTCATATTAGAAAAACCACTTTGTCCAAGAGCATCATTAAAATTCTAGGTTCTAGACAAGCACCAATCAAGACTAGAAGCAAGTAATACGATCTGCAATAACAAGTGGAATTCTGAGTAGTCATTCTTGATTTTGGGTCATGCAGAGTCAAAACTTTGGGGTCTACACAGCGATAACTCCTAACAGGATTGGTTGGACTGAATTGGGTCAGTGCATTTCAGGAGCTTTTAGTTGGCACACTGACAAATTGATCCTTAACATACACTGCAAAATAATTGGACTGATCAGTTTATGAGAATTGTGGACCCGAATCCAGACTCTCTTTGAGAGCAGAAAACGCCTTCATTTTGTCTATGTAAATGTCCACACACAAGGCTCCCAGCACAGGATCCTCAGGATCCAGATCTGTGCTAAAAGCCTTTATATTGGCCGGGCAGAACGGGGCGATTTCCGTACAGCGAGTTCACAAGGTTGGAGGGATGTAAAATGTACAGTAAAGGTTGGGTTAAGCTCCTACATATAATCCAGATTTCCAAACCTTCCTGATTTTACATGAGGACGGCACAGAAAGATTAAGGGTCCGTGCTGGAAGTTTTTCTGATGACGGGTTGGGAAGCATAGGTGAAAGTGAGGTATATCTAAAGTTTACAGTAAGGGAGTATTTATATCCTAACATCCTATCCAGATGTCCGAGCTGGCCCCATGTAAATTACAACGGCATGTAAAGCAGGATTGTATGTAGGCGCTTAACCCAACCCTTAAGTATAGCAGAAATCCTAACTATCGTGAGGATCTGTATGCTTCTACTCTTGCTCATTGCCCCTAACCCAAACATATCTAAGCTTTCCCAGGGCCTCATCAGACACACACGGTACTCAGCAATTCATGTGCAAAGCTTCAAACACAGACCAACCAGATCGATCATAGGCAGGGTCTGACCTTGTTTTCACCAAAGCCCCAGATGGTGGAGATGGGCTTGGCTGCAGGCCAGCAGCAGGTCTCAGCCCTTTGGATATTACTGGATCTGAGCACCAGATGTATAACGAGTGTAAGATGGTGGAGAAATTGTGCTTTGTGCTGATTTCCAAGGACAGGTTTTCAGGAGCCGACAGGAAGAACAGGAATAGTGGATAACAAACTTCAAGTCCTAAAGTCCTGGTAGATCCAGACCAAAGTGCTTGTTACATTTCATTACATAGCGTGTTTACACTAGCGTATTTTCTATGCACTCCCCTAGGCACTCCCCTCGCTCGTACGTACTTTGGCCGTTTTACGTTTCCCAAACACTACCTTAACTTTTTAAAGCATAAGTACTGATGTACGTAATGTATTCATGTACGTAACTGCCAGCCTGGCCTATACTGTGCCATTTAAATGCCTCCCTCCGCCTACCAAATGTCACTTCGGGTGTCATACGGATGAACCCGCACCTTCGTTCGTAGTTACGCTGATAGTACATACGTTCAGAGTTACGTGGCGTAATATCTGCCGCGCGCATATGCAGTAAATACTAATGGGCGATTTTATGTCAGCAGCTAGCGTAAAATCGCTAGCGTACATAGGCCTGGATCTGGGCCTGTGTCAGCAGGCAGGCGTTACCTGTTGCCCTGCCACACAAAGAAGTGAGAAGGGGATTTATGCAGAGAGAAGTAACATGATAAACCTAACTACAAATTCATGTATGGTAGTTAGCTGACATAGAACCATGAACATGGTTATGTGATCCCAGACTGAAAAGGGAAACAGATATTGGGGCTGATTCAGAGCTGCATTTACACCTTTTTTAGGTGCAAGTGTAGACCTGAGCAATACCATGTTAAACTGCAAGGGTAGGCACATTTACATTGTGAAAGCAGAATTAGAATTGAGAGGTGAAGTTTCTTTGCTCAACTCTAATTCATAGATTCTAAATAAAGCTATGCAGTGTGTGAGTTCTGTGTGCAAAAGTAAAGTCTGTTAAAAATGGTTTAGCCAAGTTCTACACTCCCCTAAAGGAGAGAGTGTCCCTGCTCTCTAATGAGCATTTTCATTAAGTGTTGTTTTTTTTTAAATATGGAAAGTAGAACGTGTATTATCTCCAACAGGTCATCCAAAGTCCACAGTCTAGGCCCTGTGGCTGCACGTGAAACAGCAAATGTGCATGTACATTTTTCACGGGCATCTTGATCAATGAGTTATTGTGACTCACTGTCATATGTTTAAGTACAAAACTAAACAATATATACATAGGGGCTGATTCAGAGATGCGATTTCCACGGCACTTAGGTGCGTATATCCTAAAAATGTACAAATTCCTCAATAAGACAAACTTAAGATACTATTGGGATTTAAATCTAGAAAATATATGACATTTTTAAATCAGTTTATTTTTGTGTTTTGATTTTTTAAAATTTTTCCTTTACTATATAAAAAAGTTATAAGGGATAAAGGACTGTATTTAAGTCTAAGAAGCTCCTTCTTCTTAAGAATGGCCTTTTAAGAGATGCCCTACTACACATGCATAGTAGGTCATTTATGCAATCTATGTACCCTTTAGGTACATACATTGAGTATGTGCGGTCTTTAAAGACTGAACGTAGATGTTTAAGAAGGAAATCATGCACGGTTAGTTAAGGAAAGGTAGAGATAGAGGTAGCGCTCACTGAACTTTGGGTGATGGGTGTAATAGGGATGTATAAGGAGGTGAACTGGTGTAATAGGGATGTATAAGGAGGTGAACTGCTATTTCCTTGGTCCTTGGTCTTCCAACTGCACAGTTTATAAGGGTAGTAAATAGTCAAATAAAGGAAATATAGCGCTACAGCCTGTGGTGATATCTTAGTGGGGATACGGGTACTAATGTGGGAATGAGATGATGGGATGGTAGTGAGGGTGGGAGTAAAATGGGTGAAAATGAAAATGTTCGACAAGGTTCACTATGACTGGAGGGGGGGAGGCAACAAAATGGAATTGATTAACAAAAGAGAAATAAAATGGATCTACCAAGTCAAAAAACTTTCATCCAAAGGCCTCAATATAGACCTGGAAGTCAACACCATCCTTTGACCCACTACCAGTTTATCCCCCCCCCAGACCTACAACCAAGGCCCCCACCACCTGACACATATCCTATTACAGCCTTCCAATTGTACAACCTATAACCTACTTTATAATTATACAAACTCTGTCCCTCTCTAATCAACCTAAATACAACCTAAAATCAGTTTTTTTAGTTCCAACCCCACCCAGCTATCCGTCAACGGTATGAGAACCAGGACGCGCAAAGCAGCCATACATGTGTTGACATGCGCTTTGATCTTCTACAAGTGTGAGTAGATTTTTCTCCACACCTCTCCATTTACCAAGTTTACTACACTAGAAGGTTGTTTTTTGTTCTCCTCTCATTCCTCATTTATCTCCTCGGCTCCTGTCTGACCACTTACCACCCCTCGGGATTAGCACAGCCTACCTCCATCATCAGGATCCTACATTGCTGTGCTTTCCAAATATCAGACTTCCTGCTCATTACAGAGACCCCCAATTACCTATTGAGGACATATCACCAAGAACTCTATGGAACATTTTAATTTTCACCCATTTTACTCCCACCCTCACTACCATCCATTCATCTCATTCCCACATTAGTACCCGTATCCCCACTAAGATATCACCACAGGCTGCAGCGCTATATTTCCTTTATTTGACTGGTTAGTTAAGGAAGCCCTATGACCCTCTTAAGTGCCATAAGATTCCTGAAAATGGGGGCGGGATGTGGGACAGGACAGATGAGTGAGGTGCAATACTGCCACACCTAAATCATTCTGATCTGTGAATACGGGGCCATAGTTACCAGTGGGAAACCCTCCAAAATTACCCCTTCCATGCAGCACAAAATATTTTTCTCCTGTGCTTCCAACTGTCAAACTTACCTGGTTATACTTAATAAACTGATAACTGATAAATTATTATATCTTCAACAAAGGTGATTATCACAGTAACTGACATGTGGGGGCTCCAGAGCAAAGCATTTTGTACCTAATAAAATGGGTTTTCGTGGCTGGTCTAGTGCAGCTTGTATGTGGCCCTGAAACGGCTGCTACTTCTGCCCCTTCTATCATTACTTTATTTCCCATCCTCTCCTGTGGATGTTACTGTTCATGCGCTAAGGATTCTGCTGCTCTTCTTTTCAGAGGAGCAGACAGAACACTGGAATGGTGCTGCTGTGGGGCTCATGACTCCCTAACTCTGCCCCTGGTGGTAATCAATATGCAGCTGGGAGAAAATTAGAGTTAGGACCACCATATGCAGAAAGGCCTTGATGGTGGCTGGTGGCTTATAATATATTTGCGCAAATATGTGTAACAGACATTTCTGCGTTTTATTTTACAGATAGAATGGTATAGTCTGTTACTGGTTAATGGCAGTGTTGCTGGGGCATTTTCTTTCCTGTGTTTCTGTTGCTAGCAGATTACCCCCCGGCCTTTCATGCACCTGTTTGCATTTACCTATAAATTGATTGAGCAACTTCCATTTTGTGAGGAAATTAGGAAGATGAACATTGTCACTGTTGTCCATAAAATCGGGAAACATGGGAAAATTTGAACGATGTTAGTAAAAATGTGAAAATGCTAAAACTACATCTAATATTCTGAAGACTCGAGCAACCAGACAAATCATTTGGTAAAAAAACAATTAATCAGCCGGATATATCTTTATTCTTGCTATTGCTATCTCAGCAATGATGGAATTATTATTCTTCTTTCTTCCATCTGATAAATAATTGTCAGCTTTCATTATTCCAGAGGCCTTCACACATGGTGATATTCACATTCAAATTGATTGAAAAGAAATGGCCGTAGGCAGGAAAGATTTGCATTCCACATATCAGCAAGTACCAAATGCCATTACTGTTAGTAGAAATATTACACATGCTGCCTGTGGCTGTTTTTATTTCCCCAAGTACTGTAAGAAATTAAAACTTTCATAGCTCCGATACCACAGGAATGTTTTCATTGCTGAAAAACAGACCATCCCTCCAGCTTCTGTGTAGTAGGATGGATTCTAGAGTGTGATGTTCATGTCACACACAGAACTCCTGCAAACAGGTTTCAGTGTAGCAACCATACATGACAGTTATTAGTCATCTGCCATAGTGCATTTATTTTATAAGAAGAGAAATATAGGCTAATTGCCAGAGTATATTTACATATAGTATTTATCTGTAGCACTACAGCCGTATTGTAACCCAGGTTCTTTGACATTGTGAAGCCAGTTCCAGTTCACTAATGTGTCTCAAGCTGAAAGAGCTCTTTTTAAAGTGTCTGTACACACAACACTGCAAATCACTACAATGATTTTTTCATACCTTTTACATTTTTACTTTTTTACTTTTTTATTATTTTATGTATAAGGTTTATGTTTCCTTTTTTTTAATCAAATCAGTTTTATTTAAATTCTTTTTGGTAAGAATCACAAACATGCATATATATATATA
>WWET01000450.1:235457-281435 GCA_011038615.1 Limnodynastes dumerilii | reverse complement strand
GAGGACAAGTGAGTTACCATTGGTTTTCTCCACTATACCTATTTAAGATCTACAATTACGGGCTGGCCACCCGTCTATACAACGTCAGTTGTCAGTTCTCTGAACTTTGGAAAACCTGGAAGACTTGTTGTCTCGTCACCTAGCCCATTTAAGCCGTTCTCATCGCCTTTGTATTTGGTATACTTTGGGACATTTGCAATGGACACTATTTAGTGTTTACTATGAGTTCTGCATGTTTATGCTAATTTAAGATCCTACATACGATAGGATTTATTGGAGGTCTTTATTGGAGCTTTATATTTGATATATTATATTTAAATGAAATACTATTTTTATTACATTGGTGTGGTGTATATGTATCCAACTATCACAGTAGCTACATTGCTATTTAAATTGTGGCCCCTGACTACACCGCTGCCCCCCCCCCCTTAAACTAGGGGTTATTCTATTTGGTTTGTTAATTTTAGCTCAGGTTTGGTCCTGATCGGGCAGCTGCGTTGTTCAGGTGAAGCAAAGCGCCGTTTCTATACCTTATCTTTATAACCTAATTGTCCTCCCTTTTCACAGTTTTCCCTCTGTCTATCCTCCTTCCCCTCTTCTAATGTTACAATCGCCTTATTTTCTTCTTTATGCTGAAATCCAGCATTCACCAACTGTCTGCTGCCAGTAATGCATTGTATTACTTTGGAATGGAAACAAATTTACACATTAAAAAAAATGCATTTTCTATGGAAAAATATTTCCATTAGACAAGGGGGTAGATCCAGAACAGCGTCCGCGAGTGAATTTACGCTAGCTGCTAGCGTAAATTCAGACCTTAGTACCAACAGCGCATACGCACATCAGTTGTTATACCGCGTAAGTCATAGCGTAAGGCCAGACACATATCCATAGCGTATCAACTTACTAAGGGGCGTGCCAGCCATACGCCACCCGTATTTACACTTCAAAGGCGGGGTGAAGCATTTAAATCGTACAGTATGGACGTGCTTAGCAGCGTAGTTATGTGTGTGAAGTCCACCCGCTAGTGGTTATGCAGTGTAAAGTTAAGGTAGGGTTTAGGAAGCGTAAGGCGCCTGAAATACGTACATGAGAGGTGTGTGCCGAGGGGAGTGCATCGAGGGTACGCTAGCGTAAGTACGCAGTGTAGTAAAAGCGTAGCTCTGGATCTGGCCCAAGGTGTTCTCTATGTTTCATATTATTGTACTGGATGCATTTATACATAAAAAAAGATCCATACATATTACATATATAAAGAAATCTTTTTGTGGAACTTTGAGTAAGCATATACAGAGTTACATATACTTATAAATAACCCTACAAATTACTCCCAATTAACCCTTCTGATACCTATTTATGGATTTCAGTTATTTCATTGGTATTACATTTTCTCTACTTTAGTCAGTCTCCACTTACGCCTTTGCCCCTATCTTGACACTCCCTAGGCTGACGTCCCATGCTGCCATCATCATTATCACTGTTTATTGATAAGGTGTCAGAAAACTCCAAAGTTCTGGATAGACAGTGCAACAAATAAAACACAGAAACAGAACAAGGACATGTAATGCTCTGCCGGAAGGACTGTGGTGTTACATGAGCCTCCGGCAACTGTACAATATATGACTTAGCGCTGTAGTGTTAGTATTCTTCATCCCCTTACCCCACTTGCTGTGTCAGAGATCACTGTCCTAATACAATAAAGGCAGGAATTTGTCAGTGATTAGTGTTGAACTCATCGCAGTTGACACTGGGCAAGACAGCTGAGTTGGTGGGGAAGTGGGGGTTATTACTAAAGAGGAAACAGAATGCTGCTGATATCTCTGGCTTCATAATGTCAATTTTTCTATGTGCTATGTACACATTTGCCTTCATTTTTTATTTATTTTCATTACATTTGTCCTGTTCAATATGACATTGATCTAAAGCAGTTCTAGCAGGATGAAAAACATAGTTCTCAGTTAGTAATAGGTAAGTGAGTATAAATGAGTATACACAAGAATAATAAGGGCCATGCTTGTCTGTAAAATAAGCAGGCAGTTGTAATGTATTCCTGCATATACATAGCAGAGCGGCAATGAACTGGAATTGTGTATGATCACTTTTATCTCCCTTTCCTATTACATACTAGAAAATGTCATCTACACTCTGATTGGTTGCTATGGACAACATCTTCATTTTTCCTTCCCTGCAGCTTAGTAAATCTGGCACTTGGACTCCACCTGTATCTTGATATGTCCCTGGACGTATGCAGGAACAATATTCTACATAGTCATCTTTCTGCATAATACACTAAGCAAATGACCAACACCATTTTGATATTCCATTAATGTATAAATACAAACGGCAAAAGCAAATACAATTTACTTTTTGTTTTAAATACTTGTATGCAAATTTTACTTCAACATTGTTCTGTGACAGCTTATTCAGTTAAGAAATCACTACTATCTTCATCTGATACAAGTCGTTGAATTATCATGCTTGCACCAGCTGGTATTCCTGGTTACCATAACAGTTATTATCAGAAATATGAAATTAATTGCTCTTGCTGTAAAGCTCACAGATTTTTACATCAGTTGCAGATAGATATACAGCTTTTATTACCTTGCAAAGTACCATCTTGTACCAAGATAACACAGGCTCATATCTTTTAGAGAAATTGAAGAGACTCTTGTGAAAGACATGTTCGACTAGCACACAAATCAAAGAGGGATTATATAATGTATTTCTATTTGTCAAATTGTATGAAATTGGCTTAATATTGCAATTTTGAACCTGATCCAGACCTACGCCATTGCACTGTACGTACTAACGCACAGTGTAACCTGGATGCACTCCCCTTGACCCTCCCCCGGTCTGGGTGTAATTACACTCTGTTACGCCGGCTGATGGCTACCCTAATTTCAGCCGGCCTAACAAGAGTGTAATTACGCCAGGACCTGAGCGTAACTAAGTAACCCTGCCTCATCTCCCTACCTCCTCCCGCCTACCTTCCCTAACTCTAGCGTAATTATGGTGAGCGTATGATTGGCACGCCCCCTCCACTGTAATTACGCTAGAGTTAGGGTCGCCCGATCCACAGACAGGAATTTCCTTAATTACGCCAGGCAACATCTGCCTGGTGCATGCGCAGATCGGCTAAACAGCCGATCTTACACATACACACGCGTTAGTCTGGATCAGGCCCTTTATCTCTTTGTAAATTCAAAATAAAAGTACAAACATTTTTTATTTACTTTTTTATTGCAGAATGTGCGGCAACAAATAACTTAAGTAGATTTACATATTTATTATGATCATACTTTGCAATTAAAATGTATCTATTACATATATAGTTACATATTGTATTTTAGTGGTAGTTTTCTCTTTTTAACATTTTCTATTGAAAATGGTATAAATAATTTTTTTATTGAGGTTTATAGCAGATAGACCACTAATAGTTATTAACAGGTTTTTATATATCGCCTTAGATATTGTTTATAGATCAGTCCCTGCCCCAATGGGGCTACAGTATAATCTAACCTAACACATAGGCACACCCACACACACACATACACACACACATAGACACACACACATAAACACACACACACATACACAAACACCCACACACACATACACACACAGACACACACACACATACATACACAAACACACATACACACACACACAGACACACACACATACATACACACACATCCACCTTGTCCTGTATATCTCTCCACCCTTCCTGAACTGACCACACATACACACACACACATACATACACACACATACACACACACACATAAACACACATACATACATACATACACACACACACACACAACACACACACACACACTCACACACACACACACACACACATACAAACACACACACACACACACACACACACACAGACTATGGTTAATTTAGTCATCAGTCAATTAACCTACCAGTTTTTTTTGGAGTTTTCAAAGAACCAGGAGGAACCCCACGCAGACACAGGGAGAACAAACTCCACACAGATAAGTGCCAGTATCGACATCATAACCTCAGCACTGTGAGACATAAGTGATAATCACTGAGCCACCATGCTGTCCTAGTTACATTGACTCTGGCCTGAGCCATATCGAGGCAACCCTGCATAATATTGCCACTGGGCATGATCATTAAACAATTTGAAATGATAGACATTGATACTTAATATATTTTAAATGTTTATGCAATAACAAAAACAGTAATAAAATACATATTACATATAAAACACTAAAACCAGGTACACTGGGCCAGATTCAGCAGGGGTCTGTAATTACACATCACAGAGGGGAGTGCATGCCCCCGGCACTCCCCTCTAACGGTAATTAATCTGGACACTTACATGTCCAAAAGGCTACTATAACTTTAACGACTTGATCTGCGTCCGTACAGACGTGGTTTAAATTGTAACTGTGCTTCCCCGACTCTTCATTTAAATGCCTATCCATCCTGTATGGCGGAGATACGGCATTCATATCTGAAGGGTCGGCCCCTTCAACGTACCTTCTGACATACGTAACACCCCACAATTTGTGTGTTGAGCACACAAATTATTTTCAGTCTGTATTTTCAGTATCCCTGTTAACAAGAAAATGTCCTCACTGGGGCATGGTGGCCCTCCAATTTTTGTTTTAAAAATAGGAAATCCAAAATCAATCAGAGATATTTAAAACTGTAGTTCCCATACATTTGTGTAGAATTTCCATAAATGTTCTTAAAAAACGTTCATAACTAGGTATAGAGTTTATTTCTCCTCTGATTGACTCAATATGGGTGGTGTAAGTATTAAAAACAAAAAGAAAATAACAAAACTAGTGCAATATGTTAAATACAACAGGGTCCTCTGCATAAAATATAGATTTTACACTTGCAGACTATCTTGACATAAGGCATCTCAATCCTATAGTGTGATTCCGAACTGCACCTGCGGGATCTTCAGTCTAGTCCATCAATCTCAGAATAGATACAAAAAAATAACGTGATCCCTCTTGCGGTGCATTAAAAACCTTTTGGCAGTGCAAATACAACACCATATACTGACACTTTCCACATCTTGGTATTGTAGCAAGCAATAAGCCAGAGATGTCCTTCTTTGCTGGCCAGTAAATACCTTCAATAACCTGTCTCCATACGTTTTCGGATAATGAGAGGAGCTTTCCCAATTTTATTAAAACGTTCCATTTTATTAAAACAAAATGAAAACTCCAAATGTAACAAAAGGATGTGTACTATTCATGCACGTTCCCCTTTAAGGAGGGGTGAGCACCACAGCAATGAAACAAATGGAAAATATATACCAGTGCAATACAAATGCTAGTGGATACTCTGTCTCCCACTTTAGGGTCAGCGTCAGTACAACATCCCGCTGCTCCAACGTGTTTTGACTATTACAAGTCTATCTCAAGTTGTAATGCAGATTAAATGGGGTCTCTATTGAAAGTCTCCATGGCGTCATCATTCCATATCCCTTGGGTTTATATTAATAAAATATATTTCGATCCTATGTGTGCAAAACTATTCCCACTGGAGATGAGAATAGCAAAGTTTAAATTTTCACATGGGGAACTTGAGACATTCAATACTGAAAAAGCCCCAATAAGCCATAGTGAATTGTCAGACCTCTAAAAAGCTATCCCTATGGAGAAAACAGATTTATGAATGAACTGCACCCCTCACATCTTATGTACTTTGTGTTAACTAATGTGAAAAAATTCCTTATATGTGCAGTTTGTGAGTAATATAATTGTACACAAAAGGCTAGATCCAGACTTAAGAAGGAGCTTGAAATAAAGAAAGAAAAGTTACTCCTGGGCTAAACCATGTTGATTGCAGGGGAGTCATATTTCATCTGTTGCAAACAATATTAGAGTTGAGAGGTGATGTTTCCCAGCCCAAGTCTAAAGCTGGTCAGTATCTGTGTGCAGCAAGCAATTCAAAGATACATCCCTGCATGCAAATAATACAATTAACTTGACTCACCCTGCAATCAACATGGTTCTGCCCAGGTGTAACCTTCTCTCTTAATTTTAAGTTCCTTCTTAAGTCTGGATCCAGCCCAATTATTGTGGGAAATACAGTGTATCATGTAGAAAAAAAGGTGTGGAATATCATACATAAAAAAATGGGATATATTATTAATACAATGTACTGGTACTGATAAAATGTTATGTGGAAAGTCCGTGATACATAAGCTTATTATATTATTATTACACAGATACTGACCAGCGTTACTATCACACTGTTATTTAGACTTGGGATAGGAAACAACACCTCTCAACTCTAATACTGTTTACAACAGATGAAATATGACTCCCCCTGCAGTCACCATGGTTTAGTCCAGGAGTAACGTTCCTCTTTAAATTTCAAGCTCCTTCTTAAGTGTGGATCCAGCCCATTGTGGGAAATACAGTGTATCATATAGAAAAAAAGGTGTGGAATATCATATATAAAAAAAGAATGATATATATTATAAATACAATGTACTGGTACTGATACAATGTTATGTGGAAAGTCTGTGATACATAAGCAGTACAGGTCTACTGGGTCCTAAGGTGTACATCACAAAAATGAAAAATCTAACAAATCATGGATGTGGTCTATAGCGTAATTGAAGTTAGTATTCTCTTTATATATCCATAATTGATCTAGCGATATCACTTAATATGCCAACTCCTAAGTGCAAAACTGATGTATACAATCATGGGTGCACATGACATGAATGCAGAACTGACTCATAGGACCGTATTCAGAAATGAGAGAGTTAGGTGCCTGCCGACCCGCACCTAACTCTCCTTTCCAGCCCCCGAACCACCCCCCCTGCTTTTATTTGCCTAATGGCACTTAAGAGTGCCATAGGCTACCTTAACCTGCTGTGCACATTAAATACGCACGGAGAATGCCTCCCCCGCCTTCCCCGGCTAATCTACATCCACCCCCCCACCAACTTCTACCTAAACATTCACCGAGGTGGCACTGGCTCGCCTCCTTCCTAATATCCTACTTCAATGTAAAAGCACTTCAAAGAAGAACATGGATGCTTGTCTCGTGTTCCTCTTTAAAGTGCGATAAAGGTGATAGGATATGTCCCCTTTTCTAATATTCCCATAAATCTTTGACATGTGCATTCTATAAGATATTGGCAGTTATTAGTGTCACGAGTCATGAAGTCTTTTATTTTTGGGGTTGGTAAAAGAAACAATCCCCACAACTGTAGAAACCTTTACTTCTAATGATCTGCTGTTTCTCTGGTTTTGAAGTGACACTGTTGATAATCAGGGATCTGATGCAGGACCTCGGAATTGCGGACATACCTAAGTATACACACGGATGAGATCTGTAAGAGCGAATCAGAGATGCTATAAAATGAAGTTAACCACACCCCTGGACACGGGACTACCACGTATGGACAGTGGATTTATGTGCGGATGAGTTTCCTTATTGTGAATCACATAAAGGCCATCTAGGTACTTAAAGTTAATCAGCATTCAGTTAACCACAACTAAACTGGCTGCTTGCAGAAAGACACCAGACCAGACCAAAAAGTGTTCCATGTGACCGCTGCAGTCACATGGCACAGTGGGGCGGCTGCTTCAAAGTCCTAAAAGAGAAGAGCAGGGGGGAGGCTGCTGCTGACTTTTGGGACAGGAGAAGACCCACAAGACTCAGGTAAGGAGAATGATAACAGACCAGATTCACACTTATGTATGTGATCCGTAGGTTTGGATACAAAGTTGCCAACTCTCCCTGAATATCAGGGAGACTCCCTGAAGATTGGGTAATCTCCCTGACTCCCTGAAGTGTTTGGTAATCTCTCTGATTCTAATTTCATCCATTGAGGTCTATGGAGATGGACAATTTCATGGAGGCCAAGATGTAATGAAAGACTCAGCTGCAGTGCCACTTTTATCTTTTTTATAAAGATAGTACTGAAAGTATTCACTGACAATTTAATAATCAATAAATACTGATACTGCCATTTTTATTGTAAAATAATTTTCCTGGCAGTGCTAGATACACCTATGGGTGGAGCTATTCACAGGACACAACTCTTTGGTGGTACAGGACACACCCCTTTGGTGCAGCGCCTTGATAGTGGTCTCACAATCTCCCTGATATTCATCTGTAAAAGCAGGCAACCATTGGATATGCATGTAACTGCACCTACTTTTCTGCTCCCTCATTTTTAGGTGCCTTATGGCAGGGCAACCTCAAGGAGTTTACCAAACTTCATCTGGTGGCTGCCGAGGCACGCTTCCTCTTACGTAAAAAACTAAGGGCTACCTAGATTGTGTAGTCATGATGACTACGCATGCGCAGTGCGCAAAAATAGAGAAATACGCACCTAAGAAGCCTTTGCTTAGGTGTAAATCAGGGCAAATATGTGTACCTTCTTTATATTCGACATTCTACCAATCCAATCAACTGGATTTTATTATACTGTGTATATAGATTGTACAATAAAAAAGTTGAGTTCCCTGTTAGTGTATATAGTTCCCTGGCAGATAATAAAGACATATTATATGTCTATTTATGTCTATATATTAACTAATATATAGCCACAAAGTTAAAAAAAAAAGTATATTTCAGTTTATAATGTTATTAAATATACACACTTTATAGAAATATACTATAGGGAGAATTTTGGCAATGTATCTTAATTAAATCAGTTGCTATTTTTTTGTATCAAATTATTTTCATACTATATTTTTAGTGTTTACATGGAATAACATTATACATTTTTAGCATATCATATAGATATACAAATATTTGAAGTTTAGTAATTTATGTTTAATATTCTATT
Source organism: Limnodynastes dumerilii (assembly GCA_011038615.1). Taxonomy (NCBI): domain Eukaryota; kingdom Metazoa; phylum Chordata; class Amphibia; order Anura; family Limnodynastidae; genus Limnodynastes; species Limnodynastes dumerilii. The sequence goes on along the minus strand of WWET01000450.1, from coordinate 272,617 downwards.
CTTTATAACTTTTTTATACTTTTAAGTATTTCACCCTTCTGTTTTTAAACTACATTCATTTAAAAGAATATTAATAAAGTTTAATACTTGCAAAAGATATAAGTTTCACAACTATTTGGAAACCCCCTTTCAAAATTCTGCGTTTGCCACTGAAGATAGTTAATCTGTGAGTAAAAAAAATCTATATTTCATGTGAAGGACTTTTATTTATTTTAAATTCTACAGAAATGTACGTGAACTACAGTTTTGAATATCTCTGATTGAATTGGGATTTTCGTGTCCCACTATGTCACTCATCTTTCCTGCTGGGAAAAATAATCCTGGCTGAAGAGCTAAGTGTTGCTGAGAATGACAGGAAGCCCTTCAGCTAATTGCCTCTGCACTGAGTGGCTGCACATGCCTCCTGTCGGTCTTGGCAGAAGGCTGTGTTGCCAGCTGAATAGTTGGCTGTGGAAACTCCGTCAGTAATGTGTGGCACTGTGATGCACCGGACTCAGCGCTGGTCCATAAAAGGATCACGCCAGACCAGAGGCGCGTATTCTAACTGCAAGCTTGGTGTTCACCAGAGCACCTGATCGTGGGGATGATCTTGGCTGCAAGTCGGTGGCAGGTCGCAGTCCTGGCCCTTTGGCCAAGCGCACAGACACTAAGATGGTGGACAGGATCCAAAGGTTGCAGGAGATAGTACAGGAGTGGCTACAGACACTGGATACTGTGGTAGCCAGAAGATACTAAAAGTGCAGACACTAGAGACACAGGCAAGAACCAAACATAATGGAATACAGGAACCGGGGACTGGATAACTGGGACAAGGAACCAAGGACTGGTGACAGGACCTGGAACCAGGGAGCCAGAACACATGAGAGGACTCGAGGATACCTGTTGCTCTGATGGTGAAGAGATGTCAGAAGAGGGTTTAAATAGAGCTGCTAATCAGTGAGTTACAGCAAGGGATTGAGCCACATCTGTGAACTCAGCAAGAGAAAGAGCCACAGTAGTGAACTAATGCCTGTAGCAGAGAGTGAACACCAGGAAGTGTTGGGAACTGAAAAAAGGTCATGTGATCAACAGAGGTAAACAAAAGACATGACAGGTACCTCTACCCCTTGGTCGGAGTTTCCTCATCTTTCTGATTCCATAATTATCTAAACATATAGCAGTAATATAGTATTATATGACTCTGAAGAAATCTCTTATGAGAAGAAATGTGTCAGGTTGTCTATGTGAGTCCCTTTGGAAGTCCTACTCAATCCACTTTTTGCAAAGCTTGCTTTCATAATTATACGGCGGTATCACATGCTGCATTTAATTAGAACTGTGGTAATATCATCGAGCAACGAGGAGCATCATTTGTCCATTGGTCCCAGTTTACTTGTAGGCACCAGTTGAGGGAGTTGCAGCCGAGACCAACAACGCTGAGGGAGAATCACTCATCCGTGCTGTAATGGTAATTGGACGGCAAGCGGCTCCACGCTATCAGCCCGGAGTGTCATCTGCGGAATAACAGGCTTGTTTTGGATCTTCACAACCTTCATACATACTGCCTCAGTCCACAGACATACTGGGTGAGATCCAACTGAGCTCTTTATTAGTTGCTATTGAAGTGCTTCACATTTTAGCCTAGTGGTGCGGTAATTGACTTTTACTACATTTATAACCAACCACTACATCTATGATACAGCTTTCTATATATTATATATTATTTCAAGTCACTGATAATCCGTCTTACAAATTTTGCTGGGATAATCGGTTTTCTATCTCTGAGGATTGATATATTGTATCTAGGTAAACTGGACAGTTCACTTGTTCCAAAAGTGATAGGATTGTTCCAGTTGTTATTTATTTATTATTTATTTATTAACAGGTTTTTATATGGCGCTCACAGATTACGTAGCACAACACCCATCCTGGCTCCATTTTTGTTGGGTTTGAAGTTAAATCTAGTATAGCCTATTTTATCCTAAGCGCCAGCTCTATTTTGTGTGTGTTTTTGTTAAATACATATATTTGTATACATTTAGTAAAATTGTCCTTCATATTCATGTATTTTATTATTCAATACTTATAGCTGCATGTTAATGGACATGGATATATTGGTGATTTCTATGATGCACAGTAACTCTTTAAATTTACAACCTTTCCAAAGGCTAATAAATATATTTTTCTGGAATTATCTTATTAAAGCTAAAATTAAACATAAATGTCACCAAAAAGATTAACACAAAATCATATGAATATGTTCTGCCAATCCCTCATTCCCAGAGTTCCAAATGATGATTGTCTGTACTGGTAGCTCTAGCAATAAGCATGTTGTTTTAACCTAATTATTTTAAAGTAAACTTAGTAGTTTTATTATATTTGAAAGTACTGATTTCACACCTCATTGCATTTACATATTTTGAACTTTGGTTTCCTTTATTGATTATGCTTTATTACTCGTGACAGTTCCACCTTTGTGACAAGCAGTGGACATTAAACCTTCATAAACAATACACCTTTCTCCTTGCTGATAAGACCGCCTATAAGTACACAGCTCACATTTCTACAAATCACTATGTTCAACGCATTCTCATCCATTCTCCTGTGACAATAGGAAGACACAGTATGGGTCTGTCAGGCTCTATGCATTCCAAGGTTAAACAAGCCAGAATCCTCCTACTTGGCTTGGATGCAGCAGGAAAATCTACTGTACTTTATAAATTTAAATTCAAGGAGCCTTTTTCAACAATACCCACAGTTGGCTTTAATGTTGAAATGATCCAAACAGAGAAGCACCTGCGATTAACCATATGGGACGTTGGAGGACAGGAGAAGTTGAGAGCATTCTGGTCCTATTACTTTGAAAACACAGACGGACTTGTGTATGTAGTGGACAGCGACAACAAGCAAACTCTAGACGAGGCAAAGAAACAATTTCAGTTCATCTTGCAGAATGAGCTGATAAAGAATGTGCCAGTGGTTGTGCTAGCAAACAAGCAGGATCTCCCTGGAGCGCTAAATGCAGATGAGATAACTCGAAAATTTAATATGAAGAAGCATTGCTCAGATCGGGACTGGTATGTGCAGCCATGTTGTGCCCTATCAGGCCAGGGGTTGGCTGAAGGCTTCAATAAAGTGACTGAATTTGTGAAAAAGTCCAGAGACGATCCCCTAAACTTTTCCAAGCAGAGTGTAAGACTTAAAACATCACGTAGAGTATGAGTCTTCTAACAAGGCCTATGGACAAAAAAATGTATGCACCTTCATTGATATTTGCACAGTATCAGATTCCATTGTGTTGTTATAGGCAAGGAGAAAATGTCAGATACAAATGTTTGTTTATTTATTAATACATTCAATTGTTGTTATGAGAGCATATAAGTATATATTATATTTCTGTGAAATAATATAAGTATTAATGGTAACCTGTTTTACAGAAACCAAGAACAAAGTAATAAAGTCATAAGAACAGTTTTTTCTAAAATAACAGAAAATAATTTATCTACTACACATTTATTTAACACCTGCTCTTTATACTAAGACAGTGTAAAGTACTACAAACATATGCTACCTTCAGCTTTCCATACTTATAACCAGTATTTTCACACCAGTGCATGAAAATAACATCATTTCTATGTGCTATAAACGGTTCTATTTATGTTTACTTTTCACTTGATAAAATTACCTCCTCCATCAGAATGCTACTATACTTTTCTATTAAATGCACTTTTTTATTCTCTTGTTTTTTGTGGTGTTTTTAAGTGAGTAATTTGTACTACATATTACATGACAATAATCTAATCTAGTTTTCAGCAGTGTATAGCATTCATTTATATAAAAGTAATAATGAAATAACAATATAACTGACTGATAAGACCTATTATACAACAATACTTGTGTTTTACTTAAAATGTATAGTTGAAATTTTCAAGGTGTAAAGATTGGTTCTGGCCATAATGATATATAAAAAATATAAAAATTGCTACAACAAATAATTGCAAGTAAAAGCATCTTTAAAATATTAGAATAAAAAAATGCAAATTATTTTGTCCATTTTTATATTATCTAATCAAAATTCCCTAAATCTGCCTCTTCCGGTTTGCAGTTTTAAATAAAAACCATCCAAATCTTCCAGTGTAACAAAGACATATGTAACAGGCACCACACTGATTTGTAAACTAAAGACACTGGTAAAAATCTGATTTTACAGTGTTGCGGTGCTCAAGAAATATCTGCTGGTCTTTCTTGCTCAAGGTACAAGAAGAAGGACTGGATTCACAACCCCGTTTTATTTTTACATACGTCCCTAATTTTCCGAATCTATCTACCCTGCATACGTAGTAACTATTTTACGCTATCTACGTTGTGCTTTGTTACGTAGATTGAGTACATGTGGTCTTTAAAGACTGTATGTATGCAATCTACGTAATAAAACGCTACGTAGATAGCGTAAAATAGTTACTACACATACGTAGTAGATAGATTCTGAAAATTAGGGACGAATGTAAAAAAAAAAACGGGGTTGTGAATACGGCTTGAAGTTCTTATCTGCTGAAACACCATTACCCACCTATTGATCTGGATAATGCTTGGGGATTTCTTTTCCCATAGGTGGCAGTTTGCATTGTCTCCTCCTATTGTGATAAGAAACCTAAACAGGACATTTGCTACTGTAAATAATAAATTAGCTACTTCCCTATCACTGAGAACACTATGTATATATGTGTGTGTGGGTTTGTGATAATGGGCACTCATATTAAGAGTTGATATAGATTTGGATATGTTTATAGCATATTTTATATTTTTCAAAGTAACAATGTTATTCTGGTTTCTAAAGAATTGTATGCATTTTAATAATACCCGTTTCCCTGTGTATATCATCTCATCGGCATAGAGCAAAATGCAGGGCACAATGAAAAAAACATATTATTAACAGACCAAACGAATGAAATGTGGAGTAGCTATAAATTACACTTCCCTGAAACAAATAGTAAGCATGATATCCTGGGAATTGTGTGCTATACTATAACAAGCTGTAAAGCATTATTTATGATCAATTAATTCTGTGTTTTAAAAAGATGCAGACTTCCGATAAGTGATTTTTTTAGGTTATACATTTTAAAAAAATGTATAACCTAATCAGAATGCTTTCACCTTTTGATGCTTCTGGCAGCTTCCACAAAGGGGAAATCAGGGGTGGAATTACCATTGGTGCAACAGCACCAGGGCCCATACTGATACAAGGGCCCATAGCTGTCATAACCGCACCGCCAAAGCTCTCGACCGGATTACTTGGATATCTTTGGGGCCAAAGCATATTTTTTGCACCTGGGCCCACAACTCGCTAGTTCCGCCTCTAGAGGAAACTGTTTTTTAAAATTATAAGCATAAAAAATATACATATTAAGATAGATTCTATTGAGTGCTGAAATGGGCAAATTGTGCAAATCTACATCACCGATTTTATCTTGCAACCTATAGAGGTGCGAGATAAAGGCCCTGATTCACAACAAAGAATGTGCAGAAGAACTGTGCGTATTTTTATGAGCAGATACACTGCGCATGCTCAGAACTCCAACATACGCACGGAAACCATGGACGAGTGATTCACAGACATGGAAGACTGACAGAAGATAAATAAAATTGTAAATATTTGAATTTAATAAAAAACTTTTTTATAAAAATATGAAAACATTTTATAATAATAATTTACACAAAAATAATATATAGCTTTTTAAAAACAATTTATTGACAAACCAGTATATATATACAGTAATTAGTAAACATAATACAGGTAGTTCATTACACAATGGCACATTAAGGTTTAAACTACCAAAGTGACAACTATAAATCAAAAACAATTACCAAACTAATGTAGTAGTTAGCTAGAAGACTTGATATTAATACAATGATGCAGTGTTGTTAATCAACAAGTGCGTTTAATAGCGGTTAGGTGAAAGCTGAGTAACTTTAAGAAACTAGGAAACACATCTGTTCTTAATTATACACACGTCCAAGATCCATCTATATGTGGCAGTCCAGTGACTGGGGGTGTGACTAGCTTGATTTTGTAGCACCACTGAATCTGTCTTACGGATCTTAGACGTGCGATTATTTACGTATGTTTGCACTTCCGCACGGACCTTGCTCTTAATTGTGAATCAGGTCCAAAATCTGCAATGTCCAGTAACCATAATAGATGGGAATATGTGCACTTCATGCCAAAATCCGTCATCACGCTCAATAGAATCTGCCCCATTGAGTTTTAAAGTGACACCTAAGTTTAAGATTCTTGATGGATAATTCTTTACCCACCTCTTAAAGACCCTCCAACATGACCCATTCCATTAGGTACAAAATACTCTTCTCCTCAGCTTCCAACTATCAGTTCACAGGCGTCGGAAACGGGGGATTATTGGAAGCTGGAGATACATGATGGGGATTATTGGAAGATGGTGAGACATGAGGGGGCTTGTTGAAAGCTGGAGATACGTGATGGGGATTATTGGAAGCTGGAGAGACATGATGGGGATTATTGGAAGCTGGTGAGACATGAGGGGGATTATTGGAAGCTGAGGAGACATTCCCCACAAAAAATAACTTTGCATAATGATTTTAAAAGTCCCATGTTCTTCTTTATGTAAAATCTTATCAAATAAGTTGATCTGAAATACATTAGAGTGGTTACCAGTATTGTGCTATGAGCATAAAGCTCTCTGTTAGTGTGATAGACATGGAGCAATTTTCTGAGTGTGCCAAAGGGCATTAGAATTTGGTTATTAAGACAGTAGTTAGTTTTGAAGCCATTATTTTGCAAATGTTAAAAATTTCAAAGGACTTTTTTGTCTACTGGTAAATATTGAAACATTTAAAACAAAGGCCTACAGCAAGCAGTCATTACATGTTGTGTGAGATCGCCTCTGCCAGGAAAAAGATAAGAGTTTATGTAATAATATAAAAGTAATAGAAAGAAATTCTAAATACTTTGTTTTAAGTGCCATTGCAATATAAAGAGTTAAAATTGACCTTTGTAGTATAATAATAATATTTGAACTACGTTTTGTGTTATATAAATGTGTATATTATTTTTCTTATCTATTTTCAGATCCAAAAAATCAAACTGAAAGAAATAATGGAGAAACAGCTGAAATTATGAGGAGTTTGTCATCCACAAACAGAATAAAACCAGAATGGAAGCTGCTCAATCAATTTATTAAGTAAATGTTAAACAGGTGCATGAAAGGCAGGGGGTTAATCTGCTTGCCACAGAAACAAAGGGAAAAATTGCCCCAGCACTCTGCCATAAACCAGTAACAAACTATACTGTTCTATCTGTAAAATAAAACACAGAAATGTTCGTTACGCATATTTGTACAAATATGAGATAAGCCACCAGCCACCGTCAAGGCCTTTCTGTATATGGTGGTCCTAACTCTAACAATGAGAGTCCCAATGTTGGGTCTCATATATATGTTTATAAATTGAGAGCCAACTTACCTAGGAGACACCCCTTAAAGTCTCCAAAATGGCTGCTGTGGATCAGATCCTCGAGACAACACATAGAATATGTATTGAAATGCCTGGGTGACGATTTATATGGACACTGACAACATGGCTCTTGTGTGCCAGCTGTTTTCTTGGGTTTTCTTGGGTTGCCGATGCCGTTTGACCATCACTTCCTGATACTGATGAGCTTCCGACCGGCAATGGTGATGCAGACATGCTCGCATGCAGACTTGATTGACAGCGGCATCTTATGTGTGGGCGTGCCAATTTTACGTTAGTCAACAATACGTGCGGGGGGTGGTATTTAAAGTGTACAGTATGGGCGTGCTAAGCTGCATACGTTCACGTAGTCAGTACGTCCGTTCGCGGACGTAGTCTGTTACGTTTCAAAAAGTTAAGGTAGGGTTTGGCCAGCGTATCTTCACAAAATACGTCTGTGCAGGGTGTGCCGAGGGGAGTGTAACGAATTTACGCACACGAAAATACGCTCCGCGAATAAACGTACAGCACACGTAGTTCTGGATCTACCCCATTAAGATTTGTATCAAAACTTCAAAGACATCCCTAAATGCAGATAATTAATGTAAAAAAAATGTAATAAATTATGACTATTAATTCCGGCATGGATCAATGTATACTGTATGTCTGTGAAAGGGGCTATGTGAGTAGAAGTCAACTCACTTACTTTACCACACACAGGCCATCTTACACATTAGAGGACCATAAAATAAAACATGCATGTCAGGCAGGGAGTACTGGGGGAGTGGCTGGTGGCACATGATTGGGAATACTGGGGGGGCTGGAGACATGATCAAAGTACTGGGTGGCTGCAGACATGATGGGTTGACCACATCCCCAATGGCTTGACCATGCCCACAATGGGTTAGCCACGCCCCCACGGCTGCACAGATACACTTAATACATAACAGGGGGGGTGCCCGAGGGAGGAGTAAGTTCTCACCCCTCCAAAAAAAAGTTGTGATACCCCTGCGTCAGTTACTATGGTAACCACCTTTGTTGAAGAAACAAGTTTTTAAATATTAATTAAGTCATTTAAACCAGGTGTGTGACAGTTGGAAGCTCAGGAGCAACATTTTTTGTACCTAATGGAAGGGGTCATGTTGGAGGGTAAACTCTTACCCCACAGAAAGACAAAGCAGAGGCTGCACATGACAATTGGCATAACATTACTGTTCATAAGGACTTGCTTTGTTTACTGTGTTCATAGTACAATTATGAAGTGCACTTGGTACAAAACAGCACCTAGAAGCCACCCAGCGCACATCATGATGCATCCTCACACAAGTGACACAACCACAATCTAGACCTGCAGCCATATGTGTGAGCCACACCAAAACTCCAGCCTGATACCTAATAACTTTCAACTTATGGGCCAGATCTAGCCTTACCAAAAGGGGTTATTTTCCGATCACTAAAAGCGCGTGCAGATGTCATCCAGAGATCCATCCTGAAGTCATTGCAGACGTTGAAGCAGGAAGCGAAAAAGCGATTCCACTATGTGAATGGGGAAGTATGTAAATAGTACAGTGAGGATGTACGATCTACATTCAGTGTCATTCACATTTTAAGTGAGGGCAAAGAAGTTTTAAGGCACGTTCCACGGATCAAATGAGACAGATCCAGTGAGGATCCAGCAAGTCTGAACCCGGTCCCATATTTTCAGTGGCAAATAGAAACATTATTATTGCACCAGGTACATCAAGGTACCTGGCAAAAACCTAGCTGAGCTTGCATCAATAAATACTAGCACCAATCATAAATTGGATTTTGTACTGTGCGGCAGTCATAAATGACCTTTATATGTTCACTAAGAGGTCTCCTGCATCTCTCTCATAACTGCTATTATAGTTACATAAGATGTGAGATCATGTGAGAAGAAATGACTCATTAAGCTTGTACATTGAATCTCCAGATATAGGGAAAAATCTACTCACCAAAGGGTACTGTCAATAACTTCTTGTACCATACACTGTTTTTTACTATTACGAGACAAGGGTCCGGTTTCACAACCCTGTACGTCTTCAACATACGTCTTTAATTTACTGATAGTAGCTCCTGCGCATGCGTAGTAACTATTTTACATAATCTACGTATCGTTTCGGTATGTAGATTGCGTATATGTGGTCTTTAAAGACTGCATATACGCAATCTACGTAACGAAACGATACGTAGATTACATAAAATAGTTACTAAGCATGCGCAGCAGCTACTATCGGGAAATTAAGGACGTATGTGGAAGACATACAGGGTTGTGAATCCGGGCCAAGGTGAGCACGTGTTTTTATGAGTTACTGCATCTATATAGGTATAGTAAGGTCTATTACTCTGCATATAGTATTTTGTCCCACAAAGAAAGAAAATCGCCTTGTAATATGTTTGGCATTGTAATTTAATAAATAGCTCCACAGGGGTTCCTGTAACTGCCTTTATAGACTATTGATTGAGTGCTTTTCTTCTTTCCATGTACATTGTTTTTCCTTGAAAGAGCACCGCTACGGTATACAGGACCATATATATATATATGGCTAATCATATATTTGCAAATGTATATAACCAATTCTCTGACTTTTATTTTAAAGATAGAAAGTTATAAATTGTTGCTGGGTAATTGCAAAAGTGCTGGTGTGTCTTTTTTGAATGTGTGTGTGTGTGTGTGTGTGTGTAACAGAAAGACGGGGTGCTTCCCCTCCAACATTTTAAAAACATATCTAGTAGTGTGAACATTTTTCAGAGGAAAGGGAGACAAAATGAGGGGGGTTCACACATAATAAGAACACAGGTGAGGTAAATTAAAATTGGAGGGGTATAAGTGGGGTGATGGTGCTCAAATGGGGTTGGTGCAGGGATATGTAGGTGCAGCTGATACCGCCTAAAGGTGCCCCAATTGCACCTTGAAATTTGACAATCACGAAGTGGGTGAAAGCGGAATACAGCGCTACTCTAGTTTATGCTTTGAGTTGCTGCTAGTGGATGTATATATGTGTCACAGTCCGGCGCCTTGCTTCACACTTACCTTGTCCTGAAGTCAGGACAGGGCTGCAGCCTTTTTCCTCCGGTCCCTCGGCGCTGTGCTCTCTCCGTTGTGCAGGCCCCGTTCTGCGCGCCACGCCTCCCCGCTCTGAGCGCTCGTTGCCTAGGAGACCTGACGCGCATTCTCCTCGGCTGTCGGGTTGGCGTCGGGACGTTGCCTAGCGCCCTGACGTCAGCCCATGGATTCCTATGGCGCCTTCCTTCCCGCTGCCCATTGGTTCCTGGTAGGTTTATAAGGCTCTCTGACGGTAGTAGCAGGCGCCGGTTATAGTTTCTTGTGCTTTAGCCTGCTCCTTCTTGCCTTGTGCCTCTCTTCCTGTATTTTCATCTGATTACTGAGTGTCCCGTATTTTGCCTCCCTGGTTCCTCTTTGTCCCCCACCTACTTGGGCTCCTGCCTCACCTCACCCAGACCCCCCATTAACATTTATACATCCACTAGCAGCAACTCAAAGCATAAACTAGAATAAAATTGGAGGGGGCATGTATCTTAGTTTGCAAACCAGGTAGGTGAACGTACGCTGGTTTAAAAGAATTTAAAGGACGAGTAATCCCAATTTTCTGCATGTGTCCAAGTGTGCCTACTTTAGCTTTCTACATAGGTTGGGGTCCCACTTGTTTCAGGAGTTACTGGGCTCAAGCTATTGGAAAACATGTGCTTGTGTAGCTTCATCTAACTGTGCAATGTACATGCCCCATTTCTTGTGGAAATTCTCCACACCTTTCTCAGTGTCAGGCAGTGTCGCCTTCCTAATAAAATGACAGTTTCCATGAGGGGAGATGTGGGTGAAGTCCACTGATTTAAGATTGCTTTTTTTCGCAATTGTAAGTAAGGGGTCCCTGTGGACCCCGGTTTCATACATTAAAACCTGCACATAGCAATGCTAGTGGGTCCCTAGAGACACAGAGTTTGAATGTGGTATTAACGAGTTGAATCACTTTATTCTGAAACGTTGTGATTTTTCGACACTTCCAAACACCATGATATAAGGTTGCATCGGCTTGTTGGCATTTAAGACAGAGACCCTGATGTTTTCTTTTATTAGGGGCAATGTATACCCTATAAATAGTTTTAAAGTGCACCTCCTGTAGCTAAGCTGAATGTAATCCGTGCATTGTTCTGTCATGCTGTTTAAGCAGCATTGTGGGAGGTCTGAATTTCATCTATTAATAGTGTGTTTCCACAGTTTATCAATGGCTGTAGTTCTGAAGATTCTCTGTAGCATGAGTGTGTGATAGGCATTGTTTTTAAGAAAAAGGAGTATTCATCAATTCATTGGGGACCCCAGGGTTAGGCATGGAGGGTGGAAGATGCTGGGCATAGCGCCTAGTCTGGAACATGAACATTTTCTTTCAAGGTTGGGAAAGGGGATGATTTTACCTTCACAAACAAATCCTTGCCTCTCCATTGGAGGTATGTCACATTGTCTAAACTAGGTGGGAAGAAAGGATTTCCACAGGTCGGGGCATATTTACACCTATGTGGATTTCTCTTGAGGTTATAGTTAAGTTTGACAAAAGGCCTGATAAATATCATGATACAAGACATTGCATTTAAATTGTGTGGGGATTTCTTTTCGAAGGGTCAACAAAAATGCTACTGGTGAATATGGGGTGTACAACGCTTCTTCTAATTCCAATTTACCATATATTTCACAATGTAGAAACCAATCTCCTGGGTAGCTGGAGTTTACATAGTGCTACTCTAGGTATTTGTTTTGCCAAATAAATTTGGTAAGTAATATGGCACTAAGTTTTATTTCCTGTTAGGAGAAGTTGATGGAGAGCGTTTGGATTAAGTGTGAAAGCCGCTACTCTACCCATGACGTCACAGAGACTATAAAAAGGGGGACCTCCAGCGACCGAATGATCATTAGCAATAGAACCCAAAGTCGGAGGACCAGGACGACGCAACCAGGAGAAGAAGAGGAAGGCTTCAGACAACAGGTCCCGATCTGCAAGCAAGTTACCCAAGACAGATGACATCTAAACGGTGAGTTAATAATGAAAGTGAGTTTAATGAAAGCGACACACACAAAAAGCGCTTTTTAATGTGGATTTTTTTCTAGCAAGTCGCCCGAGATTTTACTAAGCAATTGCTATGTTGGCATTTAAAGAAATCGCGATGGCGATGTTTGCTGTGTCGATTTTGGTAAAAGCTAAAGTCCTGGGGCTTTGGCTTTAGTGAATGCGGCGATGGCATAATCACCGCCAAAGTCCCGGGATTTTGGACGATTTTAGAAAAACCGACCTTTGTAAACGAGGCCCATCGTGTGGGAAATAAGCACTGTGCAATGTGTGCAACGTTGCATTTTAGATATTTGCAGCAAATTGGGTACAATATGACCACTAATACCTAGTAAAAAAAAAATTATAAATAACCCCACCTCCCCCTATAAACATAATAAAACTTAAAAATACCTCCTGCAACACTCTCTAGAAAACCCAGTCTGCCATAAAAACCTTGAGCGTGCTGGCGCTTGTAGTACTCCAAGCAACAGCATCCCAAGGCATGCTGCCACTTGGGGAACCACAAGCGCCAGCATGCCCTAAAACCCAGGACTGCTGCAGCCTGTAGCGTCCCCACATAACCTCCCCATTGTAAATATACAATATGCATTAAATAAAGTGTGTGGTCACTATGCAACTTTCCTGGGGACCAAAGTGTGTCATGTTGGTCGCTGGTGGAAATGGCATAGCATGTGGCCAGCTGAAACTTTTTATTATATATTATATATTTGTCCACACAACAATTACGACCAATAACTGGATCGATCAGAATACCTTAACGATCACCACTCGGCTGATCCTATTATAGTGAGAGCATGGCAGTGGGGATATAGCCCTGAAAATCGCAGTGTGTGGGCACTTATGCAACGTCGCTGGCAACCAAAACATTCGATCACAAGGAATATTGCAGTTTGTAGCTGGCATGAAAACAATTATGTCCTTCTAATAAGTACAGATAACAAGGACAGCAGTGGTAAATGTATGACGGCTGAATAGTATAAAAAGTTATTATAACAAAACTATTACACGTTATTTTTTTTTTTATTTAAACATTTTTTTTATTACAGTTCAAGATACAGAACATAATATGTAAGTAATACAATATAATGTTACATTTCAAAATTGAACCGTTTATTTATATAACTAATCGAGTTATATTAAAAGAAAAATTAACAACACCAAGTAACCAGGGTCCTGAAATTCCAGAGACTTTTATTATACAACATTAATAGGTGAGTCTGATTGAAGTACTCGTTTCATACCAACTAACTTTATGAAAACATTTGTGAATGTTAGTTTTAAAAGGGATTGGTATTGTATCGATATATATTTCCCAAAGCTGTACATTTAGATTTTTAAATATTATATTTTTTTTCATTGGGCCTCAAGTTCCATTAAACAGGCACCAACATACACATGTATATCTCTATATCTCCAGAGCGCAGACTCCGCACATGTGCTCAAAGCGAAGGAATGTTCCTTCGCAGAAATATTATTCTACAGTCGTCACATCTCTGCTACGTGCGCAATCTCCACTGACGTGCGTCCAGCACCCCGGAATTCCATGTCCATACTGGGAAGACCTATGTCTGCGCGGTAGAAGTCATTTTCCTGAAGCCAACCGAAGTAGACTAAAGAGGAGCTGGATACTTCAGAAAAATGGCCGCTTCCACAGTAAACAGCAGACACAGGCAGGAACACCTTCCCGTTTCACAGAACTGCGTAAAGCACAGCTAAAAAGATACAGCCGGAAATGGCGTTACACCGATAAGCCATTTTCCCTATGAGTTACCTTGGGTTTGTAAATAACAGCATTATCAGTGGCTTGGGGGACTAACCCGCAGCCGGATGTCTTGTGCAACTCTGCCCCCTCCGACCACGGCTCAGCCAATCATCAGACGGGATTCCTTGATGTGGGCGTGACCGTATCGCCCTGCTCGAGGCTTTCTTGTTACCGGCATTCCGCCCAGACGAGCGGCTGGAGCGTGCGACGTTTTCAGAAGTGATCCACCCGGTGTATCCCAGCGCCGCGCTACAGCGAGAGACGTCGTGCTGCGCCATCCCGCCGCTTTCCTCCTCCAACACCTCACACATACAGCCAGCGCTGAGAGGACCCGACGCTCCCATCATGGCTGACAACGACAAACTAGACAACCAGCGGCTTAAGAATTTCAAGAACAAAGGCCGAGACCTGGAGGTAGCTGTCTCGCCCCATGACCTAGATAATGCTCGGGGCGCCTGCGGGGAGACCCTTGCCGGGGCAGAGCGCTGGCTAGGCCCAGCTGTGACGTCGCTCTGGCTGGGGCCTAGTGCAGGAGTATGAGGCTGGGCCTGGATGGGAACTGCTTAGAGGCACGATCTCCTTCCGCTTTACATAAGGGCGGCTGCTGCTCCTCTATGGGCGCCATACGGGAGGGGCGATCACACACCGAGGATCCCCGCCCTCTCCTGGTAGAGGGGGCTTAATGGCCCCTGGTATATATCCCGGTGGCTTACTGTGCTCCCCTTCACGTAATAGTGCTGCCTTATGGGGATTATTCTCAGTAACGTGGGATGTAGGCGTATGTAGCTCTGTACGTATACAGGTGTCCCTGTAAGTGCATCACATACACGTTCCTGACAAATAACTTGGCTTCCTATACTTGTGTAGATATGACTGTTACCGAGTCATGCATGCCATACTAATGTGCTTTATTTGCCATTAGGCTCATTATATGTGTATTACACAGTTATGTGAGGGTTTAATTACCTGTTATGGTGGTTATAGTAACAAGTGTCCCCAGAAAGCTTAACCCATATATGCCTATGGTTCCATTGCTTCAGGAGTATGAGCATTTGGCTTGGTCCATTTGGATGGACTGATTAAAGGGGTAGCAGCTTAAGTGTTTTCTGTGGGAACCACATTGCTCAAGGTTGACTCTACCCAGAATCTTGCAGATCTGGAAGGAACTGATAAGGGCCAAGTGAGCAAGGGCCATTTTGGGTATTTACAGTTGTACTAAAGTCTCTGAAACTTTAATGTTTGGACTTCTTAAACCTTTTTATTTTTTGTAATAGTAGATTTACCACAATAATGTCTGAAAGGAAAGCAAAATGATCTATCGATTTCTCTGTTAAGCCAGGTACACACTATGCAGTTATTAGATTGACTAGTTGAAAAGCCCAATAATTGTGTTGTGTGTGTATGCAGGATCTATAGGTTGCAACTCAGACAAAACATTCCACAAATGCTTCAGAACTATAATCAGTTTGGTCAATTTAAACGTTCTGGCAGATGCTGTGCTGAGTATTACAATGGTCTGCCCTAGCATGAAAACACCTTTCATGATTTCCCTGGATAGCTGGTCATTTTGAAAGAAGCTGGGGAGAGTGAAATTTTACCCTGAATTACTTTTCTGAAAAGTATGTAGTGCTTAAACATAACTAATCTCTTAAATCTGTACATTGTCATTTTTCTTCTGCTTGCCTCCCACATTTAACTGATGCATGAGTAAGTATTGGTGATGTCAAAAAGGCTCTCCATTATTTTCACTTCAGGATTGGTAAATCATATATTTGTGGGAACCAAATTGCTCTCCAAACATGGATCACATCCTTGTAATGCTATGTAATCATCTTGGTACAGATTCATACCTCTGAACAAGTTATTCTGTATGCTAGGATAATATCTGATGTGCGCCTGCACATATGTTACTGTTAGGCTCAAGAGGCTTTTCTTTAAGTAGCCCAACATACAGAAGTCTGGATCTGGTCCCTTGTAAGGCGGATCATTTATGAACCTATTACTTACTAAAGGTTGAGTAATTGCAACTGATACTTGCTACCCACCTATTCAATCATACTTGAGATGCGATGACTCTTAATTTCACTGATGCATGCAGATTGATGCATATACACTTTACCATTTAAAAAACAGGTCTGAGGTTGTCTTCTCTTCTAAACATCCATGACAAATTTGACTAACAGTCAACAGTCCAAAAGTGAGCCATTTTTTATCATAGTTCATAATTCTAAATCAACAGATTCAACTTATTTAATTAAAATTAATCATGACCATATTATATCGGATCAAAAAGTTGTTAATCTTATGATTGGCCCATTAATTGGATGGGTGTGTAACCAGCTGAATTCATTGTAAAATCACTCATTCAGAGTCATTCTGTGATATGCATAAGTAGCTGAATTGAGTGATAACATGGAAGTGCGTAGAATTTAGAGTGATTTGCAGTTCTTTTTTGCAAATTCTCCTAAAATGTGATGTTAAGCCTACTTCTATATTTGCATTTCCTCTATCTGTATAATAAGGATACTGGACCTGATTCACACTTAAGAATTTTCTTAAAGTCACTCCTGGGCAAAACCATGTTGTTTTCGGGGAGAATCAAGTTAATTTGTGCAGAAATGTACGCTTTCTGCACTGTCATCGCTTCTTGTGTTCACCTTTTTCTCCTAAACCGTTTTTAGTCTGTTTGCCATCAATTTAGTATAGCATTGTGGTGGCGAAACTGGTCAGGCATCTGTTGGGCTTTTAATGATTACCTAGGCCAAATTATATGCTCAAATAAAAAAAAATCATATACATTTATTTTCCTGTATTTAGCATAACAAAGGAAATAAAATGCTGGAGAGGTGTGCTTGACATGTTGGTGAGAAAAAGGTTGTTATGATTGTCACTGCTTTTAGTGTGTTTCAGTGCTGCTTAATTATATAGACCCTTGGGCTGAGTAGATAAGTTAGGTCCATGTTGCATGTAGAATTGTAGATCTGTGTGAAAATGTGTAAACTCATAAAATCTGTTATCTATTTCAAAATCTTTGTGATGCATTGGAAATTTGCATATGGTATGTTACCACAATTACATAATATACTTTACATTCTTGTCACTAGGGAAATAAAGAAACCTTCCTAGGTCAATGTTTGTTTATTTGGCTATTTTAAAACTGTGTGCCTCTGTTTTGCTATGCAGCATTATCTGATTTCAGTGTCTGTCTAAATTTATACAGCACTCATGTCTGCTGTGCTTAGTTTCTGTTGTAGGACACTGTGTACTTGGGGACAGTGGCTTCTGTCCAGGAGTGCTGGATTCTAAAATGAGTGCTAGAAGTGTGGGAGATAGTGTAAACTAATGCCTATGGAAAAGTTATAATTTCTCAGTGTAAAATAAAACAATTAGGTAAATCAGTTTGATAACTATAAGCATCTGCAGTGGAAAAGAGTTGTGTATAAATGAATGACTTCCAATCCAGAAACCTTATCTGTTAATCAACCCGATTATAGCAGTTTACTGCATGGGTTGATTTTTTTTTTTTTAATTTTTTTTTTTCCTGTCCAAATGCTCTCCCAGTAGACGAGCGATCTGGCAGGTCAGTGTAGTGTCGCCTGTGGTTATCGGGTTGTGTGTGCACTCTGAGATATCCGGGGTGTTTTCCTAGTCGCATGTTATCTCATAGTTTGTAGCCAGCATTAATCTAGGAAAGAAACCAATTGTAACATTTCATTAGCAGGAAGATTACACAATTTATTATTTTTTTTACTATACTTTGGATGATGGTGCTTAGTTTATTTAATTGTTAGTACTTTTTCCTGTGTCACTGGTAACCTTGGGAGATTCATTTTATTATATATACTACAATAAGAATTTTCAACCACAAAAAACACAATTGTTTTGCACATTTGTCTCATATCTATTATAGTTTTTCCTGAACTAGTTATCCTAAAGAATACCTGACCTTTTTTCTTAAGATGAGCTTATGATTGAGGAGGTTTTTCCAGTGAGGGTAAATATTTGCTTCTCATTTAACCTCTTTGACACCTGCACACGAGTTTGGTTTTTGTCATCATTGAGACTTGGTACATAGCTTTCAGGGATAAATTGTTTATGGATCTGACAGAAGTTAATCTCTCTGTATCCTGTATTATGTTTCATCTATGTTTGAGCATAGGTATTTCTGGTGTTTGCTTTAAGGGAGTGAAGTCTATTTGACTAGTTAAATCAGCAGTGGCTGTGATCATCTGTATTCTAACTGTGGGTTGCTAGCTTAACAATTCTGCTTGGATACAGTAACATATGTCCTGTGTGGACTGAGTCATCCGCTATTGTGCCTGCTAGGTTCAACTTAGCTCTGACTTTTTCAAAATGTGAGTCAGTGTTATTCGCGCATGGGATGGCACGTTGTGTAAATTATCCTAGGCTCTGAGTCGGAATTATACCAAATGCTTTAGAGGGGTTGCTTCCTTTGTAATTCTTTTGCCTCCAGAATGCCCTCTTGGCCAGGCATGTCATGCCTATAACAAAATAGACTTTAAAACTGAGCTAAACTTGTATTTTAATTTTTACTGAACTGTACATTTGTCGTTTATATTATTTCAATGTGTTAAGTCATCACAAATATAGACTTATAATATATCTAGTGATGCTTATACATTACCAAGCAGTAAGTTCTTTATTTTGAGTTTGTTCTTTGTTGACAGATGAGGTTTCAGCAGTTATAAGCTGTAATAACTGCATTTCTTTTAAAGTAAAGCATGCCAAATTGTTCTAAAACTGGAAGAAATTCTGTCACTTGTCTCCTGTAATTAATAAGAAACACGCACTGTCTGCTCTCTCAATTAAATATATGTTCAAAGCAATGTCTGGACAGCTTGATGTTTGGCATATAGTCTCCCAGCCCCATAAATATAATGTAAGAAAAATTGCTTATGTAATATTAAGTTTTTCAGAAAACAGTGGCTGCAGTACACTTATCACTTTGAAAAGTAAGCAATAATGCACTGTTGTGTCATTGGTATAGCCATTTATTAGTAAGGTACTGAAGGTTGACTTGAGGTGTAACAGACACTTAACTACATGCCAAACACCATGTCTTGATATTTTTGCTGCTCGTGGTAAAGTTTCTGCCGGTGGCTTACTTTCTTTGACTTCTGAGAATGGCACACATTGCAAGTAACGGGCTTCTGACACTTTAGTCCAGAGTGAGACTTATCAGCTATCACAAGGAGGCACTTAGCATCTGTAACAGATATCTTCCAGGTCAACACATTTTAGTGTGCCATGTTTTGTCTTCTGGAATTTGCTCAATCTACTACCATGGTAGTCCAAAAAGAGGTTTACTTTTCTATTTGACTGCTTATTGACCGGTTCTTCTATTGCAAATAATGTGTGCTTGATTAGGGTGGGATAGTGATACACCTGTCCTCTAGGATCTTAGAACTTGTGTACTCCCTTATTAAACACTTCTGTAAGAATGCTACACATTGTCTGAAGGAGTAGCAGAGTTTTGTGAATCCAGACCGTTGATCCCATCTCACAGTTATGTAGTTTTCGTCTTGCGTATGTTTTAGGAATTTAGCTCCTATGCATGTGTAGTAGCTTATTTACGCTATCTACATACCATTTCTGCACGTAGATTGCATAAGGACAGTCTTAGACCGCAGTTATGCAATCTACATACAGAAATGGTACGTAGATAGTGTAAATAAGCTACTACACATGCCCAGTAGCTCAGTTCTTAAAACATATGCAAGACGAAAACTACATAACTGTGAATCCGGACTAATGATTTCCTTGCTTTGGACATTGCATAGTAACATCTCTAGAGCTTGTTCATAGCTAATTGGCTGGTAAAAAAACAAGACATGGCCTGGCACTCTAGCCATTACCCAGTAACTAATCATGATCTTCTATCTTTAAAATAAAAGTCAGATAATTAGTTAGATATCTGCAGACGTGTTTAAGCCACCCGCCACTTACAAGGCTTCTCTGTTGGGTGGTCCTAACTCTAAAATTTAGAGTCCCAACTGTGGGTCACATATCAAATATCTTTCTAAACTGAGAGCTCACCTCTTGCAGAGGTCCCCAAGTCTCCAAAACAGCCACTCTGAGACCACACCCCCTCTCGGCTGCCATCCCAGACACGCTTTAAAACACACCTCCAAGATAGAGGTTGCTTCAGATCAGTTTATAAGGCCATTTATACTGCAGGTGCCCAAAGCATGGGGGATTTGCAGTTGGCTAGTAAGTTATGTTACAGCTATTGAACTTTTAAGGAGAGAATTGATGTCTGTATCTTGTAATTTTAAATGCAGTTTTAATATTTTCCATTGCTTTTGCAGAGCATGAGGAGGCAAAGGAATGAAGTTGTTGTGGAACTAAGAAAGGTATGGTCTTGTTTGAGGTTTTTTTTTTAAATCAAATATCAGTGGTTTTTTAAATGTAAATATTGCTGCAGAACAAGCTTTTTGTTAAATAGTCCCTAACATGAGGATTTTTAAGGACGAACTCCAGCATTTCCTCATTTCCCATGCTTGTTTTCCAGGAAACGCTTAGCTTATAGTAATAGTATAGTAGTTTTAAGATTGCACCCTGTACCCTATTTGTATACAGGCCAAAGGAGTTATGCATGCTGAAGCTTACCAGCTTATGCAGACTTATGAATGAGTTATTAGTAATTGCTCACTCAGTAAAGCATTGTGATTGTGGTAGGCCTCAGTCATGGTGCTTTTGGGAAAAAAGTAATAATAAAAATTAGAGATGTGTGTTCTAAAATATTTTACTATATTTTAATAATTATATGTTAAATCTTTCATATATTTATCCAGTGAGTTTTTATATAATCTAGTAAACTATAATGTTTGCTCATGTGGTGGTATTGAGTATCTATCTTCGTTCCAACTAGAATAAACGAGATGAACATTTGTTAAAACGAAGAAATGTCCCACATGAAGATGTCTGTGAAGATTCTGATGTGGATGCAGATCTCAAAGTGGTAAGTTTTTAGGGCAATATTGTATTTAAAGTTGATGCTCTCTAGTGTGCAGTTTTTTTTTTGGTGCCCTTTGCTTGCGGATATAAAACTGTACTGCAGAGTATAAAATATAACCACCTTCATAACTGTCATTAGTCTTGATGCAGATTTTTACTAGCGTAATAGGTGGACCTATGCTTATTTGTCTGATTTATCTTGTTTACAACTTTTTCCAACCTTTCATATCTTTAGTTCTGTTTTTCCTGTGTTGTGATAAATCTTTAGGGAACTCTACACCATTATACAACATCATGTCCAATAATAGCCAAGGTTTTTTTGTATTTTCGTTTTTTGTGGTTGTAACAGTTTCTTATTACTAAAGAACTAACTATATGCACTTCTCTTATTAGCAAAACACCTCTTTGGAAGCTATTGTGCAGGTAATTTGTTTATGTATTTCTTTAAATTTTATTTTATAGTGATACTTTCCAGTTTTGTATAACTTTCTATTTCTTTTCAGAATGCTTCAAGTGACCACCAAGGTATTCAGCTCAGTGCTGTCCAGGCTGCAAGGTAAAGTGCTATGTTTCCTGACAACACTAGGGTGTATAATATATAGTGATTACGTCTGCTAATCTTTGAAAAAACCTGCACTTATATTGCTGGTTTCTTATGAATAATACCCATTGTAGTGTCCGTGTCCTCTAGAGAGTTGCTTATAATGTAATTTCCATGCATTGCGGCCTGCTTGCTAATAAGGAACAGTTATAATGTATACATCCTGCTAGCTGTTGTGTAATTCTGCCAGTTCTGTAATCCCTGTACACAATGTTTTGCCATATCGCAATTTGTAAAGGCCCTATAGGGAGTATTTTACAAAACATTGGGGGTAAAACAGGGTATACACTTCAGTTATTAGGCCCATTAGACGGTAATAGACAGGTTAGTCCAATAATTGTATTGTGTGTATGCTAGAGCGATTTGTCGGAATACTGAGAAAAAAGGTCCAGAAGCATTGCTGACAATTGGTTTTTGTCAGTTTACAGAGCTGGTATGACCATTGCTCTGCTGATCCTATAAAGGGTCAATAAATCTGCCCAAGGCTAGATCAGTGTGTACATGCTACGCATTTTACCCCCGCAAAGAACACTGTTTTGTGAGAAACTTGGAAATTGTGCTGGTGTGTTCCTAGCTTAAGGTGATGTAATTGCTGGTGACCCAGGGAGCACATACCTCACTTCCTGTCGTGTTCTACAGTTGGCTTGAAATGCATATTAGAATAATCAGTGAAATATAAAGATTAGTGTTTAGTGTTCCAATAAAAAAAAGTGTAGATAGTGTTTAAAGACCAATGTCCCTCAAACACCAACAAATAAACAGACATCAACTAATGAGCAAAAGTATGAGAAGACCTAATTAGTTCAATTTGGAGTATGACATATACTGATATATATATACTTACAAAGACTTAAACAAATGATACTCATCACTTCATCTATTCTGGTAGCTTGGTCTATTCCAGAATTATAGCATGGCATGTCATATATCAGCCATTTATCCCCCGACAGCTGTTTCGGTGTGGCTAGCACACCTTCCTCAAGGGGTATAGGGCAGCCAAATGAATCTGCACCCACACACATGATAAATAAGAAGAAACTTGCTCTTAGGGGAGCATCTTGCAATACAAAGCCATTGTTTTTCACAATCAGGGCAGCTTTATTTTTTTCCTGCAAGTTAGAGATTAAAAGGGATTTACTTTCTATATAGTTACATTTATCTGTTTGCTTCCCTCTCCATTGATAAACGTTTTTGCTAAGATAAAACCTATATTAAAGGGGCTTAAAGCAGTTTTATTTAGAGTAGCGTAGGTGAACATATGAAGACCTCCAAGCTAATGGTACACAAACTGTGGAACTATGTTAAGCACCACATCTTCGTTTCAATCATGTTTCCTGGCTTGTTACAAATGTGTTCTATTTCAACAGAAAACTTCTGTCCAGTGATCGGAATCCACCAATCGATGACTTAATAAAATCAGGAATTTTGCCAATCTTGGTTCATTGTCTGGAGAGAGATGACAAGTAAGTAGTGTTCTTATAATGTCTATTGTCCATCTATAGCAGTTTTTAAGATGTCTGAAGTGTTTTGTTTGTTTTATTTTTTGTTTAGCCCCTCTCTACAATTTGAAGCCGCTTGGGCCCTGACTAACATTGCTTCAGGAACATCTGAGCAGACGCAAGCTGTGGTCCAATCACGTCAGTATATGCAAATCAGTTTTCACACCTTCAATATCTTCAACATTGCTAACGGAGAAATGCTTGACCATGGGGCATTTCATTGATCTCTTCTATAAGTTAGATAATAGGTCTAATTGCAGAGGACAACGGCAACTAACCTGCAATCTTTTTATTGTCTGTCTGTTGCAATCTAGGCAGTGATTGCTTGGTTAAACGTGTTTAATGTAAATTAATGGTGTGTTAAAGTAAAACTTTTCTTGAACATTACCTTTATTATGGGAAACATAATAAATAGGCTATGGACAATTATTCTTAAGGCCATTGAAACCATCCACCCTGAAAGAAAGATATACACAATACTGATGAGATTTTTTTATAGGACTTCAGACTGGACTATGTTTCATACAGAATAATTGCCACCTTTGCAGCCCTTGTTTAAGTAATAGTTAAGTTTTGGCTATGACCTGTATTTAGTCACCATTTTTGTAGATTATTGAATGAGGGGAAGCTCATTTGTCCGTTTATGTGGTGACATTTTTAAATTGGAGGAGTGCTTTTGGTATAAAAATGAAGGTGGGGATCTCCATGTTCCTGTGTGCAGCTCTCTCCCTTGTTATCTGCTTGGCAGGTACCGTAATAGTGTCTAATTAATGCTGGATATTTAATGGCAGATAATTACAAGTTTTAGCTTTGCACTAATATGTATCTAACATTAAGATAAAAGTGAATTTAAATAATACTTCACTCAATCCATTTCTATTACAGATGCTGTTCCACTGTTCCTAAGATTATTGCATTCTCCTCATCAGAATGTTTGTGAACAGGCTGTCTGGGCACTGGGAAACATAATTGGTAAGATGATTCTCCATGATGTATGCTGTTTATTTTTAATCATTGCTCCCCAGGGGCGGTTTGACTCACAGATGGGCACATTGAGTGAAATTACGGTGTAGTGAATATTTCCAACTAATGTCATTGTGAACAGGTGATGGCCCTCAGTGCAGGGATTACGTAATCAGCCTCGGAGTTGTGAAGCCACTGCTGTCATTCATCAATCCATCCATTCCCATTACATTTTTGAGAAATGTCACCTGGGTAATGGTTAATCTGTGTCGCCATAAAGATCCACCACCACCTATGGAGACCATACAAGAGGTAAATGCTTAACTGAGGTGTCATTCCAGCACCTGCCAAAAAAACATGAAGAGACCATATACTGTACTCTTTAGGGCTCTTGGAAATGATGATATAGAGATTTGGGGTGCTGTGAGAATGTATAAGTAGTTTATATAAAGTGTATTTTGTTTTAGTGTGTGTGTATGTATGTTTCGGTTATTGAAAGGGGACTCTGAAATGATGGCTTGTGTATTGCTGATTTCGGAGTGCATCTGAGGACTGTTGCAATATGAGGGGCTTTTCTGCAACATTTCCAGTGATTAGGGCCCCAGGTTAGGTCTCCTCAATAACCTGCATCTCCTTACATCTCTGACAGATAGGCTTTAATGTCCTATCTGTGATCTGATCCAAAGAGCAAAGCCATAATCTATTATAGAGGTACATACGTGTTCTTTTCATATTTGTTTAGCTGTTCACCAGAATAAAAAGTTCTCAAAAAATTGTGCGATTTCTCTTGCAGATTCTCCCAGCACTTTGTGTCCTTATTCACCACACAGATGTAAATGTAAGCGTCTAAATGTTTTTCTGCCCTCAGTCATGGCTATCACTTTGTGAAAGATGATCGTTTTATTCACTGTTATTTCTGCCTAGATATTGGTGGACACAGTGTGGGCTCTTTCCTATCTTACGGATGCTGGTAATGAACAAATTCAGATGGTGATAGACTCTGGGATTGTGACAAACTTGGTTCCTCTTCTAAGCAATCCAGAAGTGAAAGTGCAGGTTAGCCTTTTTTTCATAAATAAAGTTCCACAGAGCACTTTTGAAGAGTACTTGATTTGGTTTAACGGTAATAAGTATAACATATGTATCGTTTTGTTTCTTTAGACTGCAGCTTTAAGAGCTGTAGGGAACATTGTCACTGGAACAGATGAACAGACGCAGGTTGTTCTAAATTGTGATGCGCTCTCACACTTTCCAGCACTGCTTACTCACATCAAGGAGAAGATTAACAAGGTATGGCAATGCAGGATTACTTCATCCCTACTTTCCTTTAGGGATGACTTTACATTAGGTTTATAGGTATGTAGTCCTACTATGGTTTAGGTAGTCTTTATGTAGTCTGTATGGCACTGAATGTTTTGTGGGTTCTTGAAAGTAATGACCTGGATTATTAAACATCTTATTTTTCAGGAGGCAGTGTGGTTTTTGTCCAACATCACTGCAGGCAATCAACAACAAGTACAAGCAGTTATTGATGCTAACCTTGTACCAATGATCATACACCTGTTAGATAAGGTAAAGCCAGTGTATCAATATGATTATGCTCTTTTGTTTAACTGTACACCACTGTTTCCCAAACTTGGTTCTCAGACATCCCTAACTCATGTTTTCCAGGTCTTTCTACAGCAAAAGTGATTAGTCCGTGGCTGTCACTAATGCAATAGCAAGTAGATCTAGAAAACGTACTGTTCGAGTATATCTGAGGACCTGACTTGGGAAATACTGTTGTACACTTTTTCACCCTCTGCTTCTGTGAAAAACTGTTAATAATTTAATACGTACTTCCCCCCACCCCCTCTCCTCTCAATCAGGGTGATTTTGGAACGCAGAAGGAGGCTGCATGGGCGATAAGCAATTTAACAATAAGTGGAAGGAAAGATCAAGTGAGTAATAGAATCTTGGAACGTTGGTGTTGTCCAGTGTGAGAACTTATACAGTAGATCTTAAGAACAAGCAGATCTGGTATCTTGAATTTGGTATTTGATAATGAAAAGCATCTATATACATTTTTCAGTTTTTTGTAGCTTATCTAGTTGTTTCAATTCAATACATCATATTTCAGCTGTTTTCTTCCAATAGCCATCACCTTTATTTTCCCACAATATGTTTCCACAGCTAGATATTAAATATGCTTGTGTGGGAAACCATTCTTAACTGGAAATACTCTAAAATGTTGTGGAATCAAAACTGAGACTTTCTAGCAAGCAAAATGGCTTCTTGTATGCCCCCTTCCATTGTAAATGCATATTAAGTGTTTGCTGTTTATTTACTCATTGTTAAATCTAATTCTCTCTTAGGTTGCATATCTCATCCAGCAAAATGTGATTCCTCCGTTCTGCAATCTTTTGACTGTAAAAGATGCTCAAGTCATACAAGTAGTGTTGGATGGTTTAAGCAACATATTAAAAATGGCAGACGATGAAGCTGAGACCATTGCCAATCTTATTGAAGAGTGTGGAGGTAAGTTCTATTGGGTTAATGTTTCTTTTAAGGCCACTACTCACAGGATCTACATGCATAGGTAGCAATCAGACCACAGATGCGAAACACACTTTTATGTGCTGGTAGCTTTTTGTTAGAGAATGTAACAATTATTTACGCTACCCTTTGCCTTAATACAAATATTTTCTCAGTCTTATAATGAATTATTTGAACAAATATTAGTGATTTATGCAGCCTTTCTTAAGGTTAGAGGGCAGACTGGCCCACAAAGCATTATCTTGGTCAACACTGTGGTAGATCTAGATTGCACTTCTTAATACAAATATTTTCTCAGTCTTATAATGAATTATTTGAACAAATATTAGTGATTTATGCAGCCTTTCTTAAGGTTAGAGGGCAGACTGGCCCACAAAGCATTATCTTGGTCAACACACTGGTAGATCTAGATTGCACTTAACCGGCTGTAGCTTGTATGTAATGCAATAAATAGACTTGACATTGACTAAATGTTTGCTTCTTAAAAAAATAAAAAAAATAAAAAAAAAACAAAGTAATAATTTCATCCTTTTGCATGGACTATACTTATTTCTGCACAGGCTTGGAAAAAATTGAACAGCTGCAAAGCCATGAGAATGAAGATATCTACAAACTGGCCTTCGAAATTATTGACCAGTTTTTCTCATCAGATGATGTAAGTTCAATAATATATCCTTAGATTGCATGGTGACCATACAAATTGTTTTGTTTTTTATTGCACAACTCAATGGCCATTTGTTGAAATAGCTCTAGCTTGCAAAACATTTTTTTTATAACCTAAATAAAATTGTGCTTCCTGTGAAGGCCAGTGCTTAGCTCAGCGAAAACCTTTTCAAGGGAAGATTATTTATTGGAACAAATAAGTTAAGAATTTGAGTGTCCAATTGTGTAAAACCTTGTGCTACTGACACTTATTGATATAAAAAAGGAAGGATCGTGTTGTAGTAAGTGTTACAATGTAATGTATGTAATGAGTTTAGTTTTTTTTTTTTCTTTGATATGATTATATTACTGAAGGGAGTGCTCTAAACTTAAGGTTTGTTTGTTTTCTGTTTTTATCTACAAAGATTGATGAAGATACTAACCTTGTTCCGGAGACAATACAAGGCGGGGGAACATTCAATTTCAATTCATCTGCCAATGTACCAGCAGAAGGGTTCCAGTTTTAGGAAGAATGGTTGGAAGATAGTACAGTGCAGCACTGAGAACTGGTTTGATCCATCAAGCTTGGCTCATGGGATCTGCTGCTGCATTAAATCGGAGACAGAAATGTGCAGACTTCATTTGGATGACAGTACATACCAAATGATGTCAACGATGGCGAGTGGGTGCGAGTGAGAATGAGTGGCAAATGTAACGAAAACTTCACACCGAATGCTTATAATAGGTTGTGCAGAGAACAAGGGCTACAGGTCAAAGATCTTCAGTGCCTGAGAGGAATCATTGATTGATCTTACTGAGTAAATGTGGAAAAAGCAGTACTATCATCATCAAGCCTTGTAAGCATATAAGAATCATATGGGTAGGATGCCCACATAAGTCCAAGGAGAATAAGCCCAGGCCTTGCTAAGAAGCTCCGTATGAATGGACCGCATTGAATGAATGTCTGGACACAGAGTTGTGGAGCCAGGCTCATTTTACAAACGTGAGGCAATCCACTCATGAAGCAGACTCCCAGTCCTGGAGTGGCGTGTGTACGAGAGTATGGGTGTAGTGCCGTATGTGAACGCATGCAAGCTTGAATCGCCTTCAGGGGGCTGATACTAAACCTAGAGAATCACAATAAGTTCATAAGTGTTACCTTACACTGGACATGGAAACAAAGACCAGAATAGCAGCAGATTTTGATTTGTTCCTGCAGCCTGTGTGCTTTCTTTTTACTTTCCCTTTTTTTGTTTTTTAGTTACTAACTCATATAGCTTGTATTTTATTTTTAAGTTGCTTATAAAGAGTAAATTGAAGGCAACCCTGTTCATTTGCACCAGATGAATGTTTGATGTTCTACAAACTGTTCCATATCATCTAAGGTGATTTGTGTACAAAAGCTCTGCATGGAATCCAGATTGTCCCTTTATTTTCCCTCCCTCCCCCCTCTTCAATGCACAAAGTTGCCATACATTAAAAGGTAGAAATATTTAAGTGGTTAAATACAAAAAGCAAACCTTTCATTTTCAAAGATAACATTAATATAGTAGCATGTGGCAATGGCAGCATAGTTTATTTTTTCGATACATTATGTTGAGTCTTGTACAGATACTTCAGTTGTGGTAGAAGCTGTGCAGTATTTCACTCCTATTTGTTTTCAAACATTTGTTTTCTATGAAAATGATATGGACACTTCTAAAATGATATATGGTGCATATGTACTGCTACGTTCAGATTATTAGGAGTTGTGGTGTACGAATTGACACCCTTACTATGCCTAGGAAGTTTCATTGTTTTAGAAGCCTTTTATCTGTAGATGTAGGCAGCCATAAAACCTCTATTTTGAGCCACTTTAGGGAGAAATTTATATATTTTTTTTTTTCTTTAACACTTGCATGGACTATACGCAAGTGACTTTTAATTGGAAAACTGCCTCTTTCTGGGGTATAGAATTAAAAAGCAAACAATAAATATGATTAAATGGCATAACTTTTTAAGGTGGCTCATTGTAGGAAATGCTGTGCCTTTCTTTGAGCACAAGTGTTGCATGAACGGCAAGTTGCTATGACAAAGTCTAGCCACCATTGGCATCAATATCTACTTTTGTGTTTAAATGGTAATTCTGAGACACTGTAGAATGGAGACAATAATTTTGTGATTTATAACTTTGTTGGATTAGAGTATTTTTGCAGCATTCCTTGTCATCTGAAACATGATTACAGTTTAAACTAGAAAGAATAAACTAGCTTGTAAATGATTATTGTAGAAGGCAAGCTAGGTTGTCATGGGGAAATAAAAAGAAATCCTTAAGACACATATTTTGAGTGGTTTCTGTCATCATTATTTTTTTTTTTTCCTGGTTTGTTTTAAGATCCTATTTGCATGAGAGCTTATAGTCTTAGAAATCCAGTTTATGAAGAAACCACAAATACAGAATCTGAAGTGTCAGTTTCTGGTTTTCCTCAAACTATACATAACCCATCATTTCATTTCACTATTAGAACTTGTTTTGGCTAATCAGATCTTCATTTTTAGCTAATAGTTCAGGATTCAAAGAGTATTTAGTGATCACTTACCTAACTGTCATCTGATATCTCCACCTCACTGAATAACCTGGATTTTGGTAAAAGATTGGTAATCGTCAGAAAACCCTTCAGTGTATACCCAGCTTATTGTGCAGATCACACAATAAATTACAGTTTAAACAAACGTCTTACTAGTGTGCACTGTCAAACGATGCTGTGGAATAGTGTGAAACGCCATCTGAGTACTTGGTTTTCATGCTCAACGATCCTCCAATGTCAGCAATTCATCAAATGTTTTTTTCAACACTTCCTGCTCTAGTTATTTAATTGTTTTAAAACCAACAAGTGTGTACCCAGCTTATGCCTATCTGAACATTGACATATTAACACCCATAATTGGCGTTAATGTTTATCTGCTGTCCTAGGCGTTTTTCTTTATTTCCAAACTTCTTAGTCCGTGATATGTATTTTTTACCCCCCTTGTTCTTGGAAGCTTTAGTTTTCCATAATTTTTAACAGTTCATGGTTTTGAATGCTGAATAGAATAGTGCTAATATGTACAGAACACACAAAAAGGTATGCAGAAAATTACATGTGGCTGTCGCTTTGTTCAAAAAATTTCAAAGTTCAATAGTCAGAAAATTGTTACTCAAGGCTGCCGGGCAGTTTGTCAAGAATTGTTTCAATCGCCATCCGCTATGTCATAAATCCTTAATTTTGCACACGTCCCTTTTCAGTCTGTCCATTCAAGAATTAAACTGACTAATAGATTTTTCTCAATCTATTAGAGGTGCAGAATGAAAGAATAATAAAAGAATAAAAAAAGGCCCTTGTGTGATACGTTAAAGAATACATGAGATGTGTTAAACTTATACTTATAATTTTGCTGTTTGGGCTTAATTTATATTTCCTGCAGGGCAAGCAGAGCCTCATATATTCGAGTAGTTAACAGGCTCAAACCATGGGAAACAAAGATAAGAGTATGAAAAGGTATCTCTTTATTTTTTTTTTTTAAGTAAATGTTACAAATTATATATGAACGTGTGAAGACTCTTGAATGCCCAAGGGGCATTATTAGTATAAGTGTAAAATTAAGTGACCTATTGCAAGATCTTGCTCTCCTGCCCCCTTTATTTTTTTTTTTTCTTTTACACAGTTACCCAAAATGTAATTAATTTTCTGAGGTTTGGGCCTGTTAACCACTTTTGAATATGAGGCTGTGATTCCACCACGAGAAATAACAAATGGATTGAGAAATCTCAAAAGCAATAGTCATTTGAATTCTGGATTGGATGATTGAAAAGTGGAGATGTCTAAAATTCTGAGGCTATATGTAATATTGGTGGATGGTGATTGAAATCTTATTCTTGAAAAACCGCCTGGCAGCTTTGAATAAAATAATTTTCTTTGTCTATTGAACTTTGAAACTTTTTGAACAAGGAGGCTTTGTGCCCTGGATGTTTCTGGGAAGAATGGATAAGGAGCTCCCCCTGCTGAAATCTTAGTAGCAGCAAAAATAAGAAGCGCTAAGAGCATTATTACTTCTAGATAGTTATGTTTTAGTTTGAGCCTGATGTAAGTAGAATGGTCAGCCTTAATAGATATCTGATTAACAATTGTGCGACTATCAAACAGACACAAGTGTAATCAACCAATGCTTTTACATTTTTATTACTGCAGTGCACACAATTATTAATTTAATTTAAAAAAAAAAGCAAATAATCAATTCACAAGTCACAAACGATGTAACTGAGGTAGAAAAGGCACCATTATTTATTTTTGATATAACCAAGTTAAATATTAATTCATTCCACAGTGGCTTCCACGTGACATAGGTGATGAATAGACAGTCCAGCTTTGTTTTGTTAGTGTTCAAATATGCAGGCTGTACATTGCTACTATGCCTGCTTGGATAGGGAAGACGGATTGAACATACAGTTTTACTGTGCCATTGCTTTTGCCTTTAATCAATAACACAGGTTTTAATTGTTTCGCAAGAAATATAGAAGTATTCTCAAAGGTGATGGTATAAGAGAACACTTAATACATAAAGTAACACAATTTGAGTTACTATTACATGATATAGACTTACACGATATATTGCCAACTTGCTTTTGCACAGTTTACAAACATTAGTAGAATTATACAAGCTCATGTTCTTGAAGTAACTTCCTTAAATGGTTTTTGTACATCATTTTGCTTTCTTTTAAAGCCAATTGTGGTACCTGATTGATGAACCTTACCGTAGGTACACAGGGTAACCCATTCTGGAGACTGACCAACTAGTGCAAGCCTGGCTTTTCTGCTTGTGTTAGTTTAATTTCGTAAGTTGTAAAGGTTTCTTCTGAAAGTGTCAATGTGTTCTAAACGGTCTGCACCCAGCTAACAACTGTTTAGATGTACACTACATGAACGGAGTGGCTCATATTTGTCACAAGCCTCCAGCAGACATACAAATATGAAATTTGCAACTAAAAACATAAATGTCATTAATTTAAGCTAGATAAACCTGGCTCATGTCTAAAGGCACCACAAGAGATGCTGATGTTGTGGCAGTGGTTATGTGGATGGAAGAGATATTTTTGAGAGATGGGGAGCTTCATTTTTGTTTCCCCGAAATGCTTCTGTAGAAAGCAGCAGACATCTACTCATCTGAGATTGTGATCGTTGCGTGGTGTTATGAAATGCTAATGCCTGCCAAATGTCTTTTCTGATCAGTTTGCCTGTTAAGGAAAAACATAACAGGAGCTCTGTAAATATGTAAAAATTTTGTGTATTAAATCCATGGTAATGTAGGAAGTTAGCAATGCCTTTTGGTTGTTCATTTGTGTTTTAGTTTTGGATCCAATCTATGGATTGCTTTATGTAAGCTTATCTCTAATTTTCTAAAATCATTAACATTTTTATAATTGTTAGCGTTTATAGTATTTTTATTTAATTTAGCTTGTTTGCAGCTCAATTCGTTAATACATGGAAGAAATGTTAATCTACTCTGTGTAATATGTAGTAGAATTTCTGGCCTAGAGTATATCTGTTAAGCATGTATTCTCACTTTACAATAATTTTAGGACTGCGTTAATGTTAATAAAGTTTTGTTTTACATAACCAGTAGATGGCAGCATTTAAGTGAATGGTCCTTACTTTATTTAGCAAGTAGCTTGGTTGTGTCTGAGGGCTGCACCTTGGATTAAAGCATTGGCAAACTTTTAATCAACTCTTAATGACTCTGCATCAAAAAGACCTGTTTAGTTTATCGCTATTTTATTTCTATAGTGCATCTCATAAGCAAAACTCTGATTATATATTCAGATATTGCAGATATTACACTTAAGAATAAGAAACTACTAAATATAAATAACTGTAATTTTGCTTAAATCTTTAGGTTGTGCCAAGCTTTATAGTAGGTTAACAAGCTTAACCCTCCTACCTAATATGCACAGTTATATTCATGTCTGCTTATCTTCTAAATAGTTCATTAGAATCTTATTTTACTAAAATAATGGCTTGTATTTGAACAACATATACAAAAAATGAATGAATAATTTCTTTGCATGCATATTCTAAAACTGTGGCATGCTGCTTAAATATGTACTTGTGCAGAATGGTAAATTGATCAAAGGAGAGATTTAAGTAAATGCATGGAAGTATCTAATCATATCATCCACAAACACGGTATACAAGAAATTAACCTTTTATGCGATTTAAGTAATATTTGAATCCTTTCCTATTTAATGTTATAATTTAAGGGAAAAAATGATAGTGTGTCATTTTTCTGACAATTCCTGGACTGTGTATCTAAAATAAAGTGTTCATTTGACAAATTAAAAACAAAACTCTTAATGGTGATTACATTTATTGTATTTGTTAATTAGGTGCGCTTTACAAGAAATTTATGGTCCAATTTTTGTTTCCTTGTCCTTATGTATAGTTTTCATATGGCTTTTCCATTCACCACTATTTTAGTAGAATCCTAATTTGTCATAATAAAATATTGGCATTGAAACTTGTGTTATAGAAATACTTAATATTTAGAAATTATAGGATGGGAATTCAGTAATTATGGTAGTGAAATATTAAAATTAGTGCCTGAGACTACATTCCAAGAAAAAAAACTATTTTTATAATGTGTTTATTTTCTTTAAATAACACCTGAAGGCTAAAACACACCTACACCCCATTATCATTCATTTGGTAGTGCAAAATCACTGCAACAACTGTGTGTACATTGTCTGGACAAAGATGGTTAAGTATTATATGCTAACAGTGGTACATCATCTGGACAGGCAGCCTAATCAAAGCTAGATGACATTGGAATGTTTGGGGTAATGAAAAAAAAAAAAAATATATATATATAGGTTATTTGTATATAATACCACAACATGTGTATTCTATTGAAGAGTTTCTCTATTATACCAAGTGCCATTTAATTATTGAGCCAACAGGCAAGCGTTGAAACCTCTATTGCTGCCTTCTGTTGTGCAACTCTCCCTCCACTACACATCACATCAGCTATTTTGCTGCTGTTATTGAGTTGTAGCATTGCTTTATTTATGCATCATAAGTTATTTTAGGTGGAAAAGTTTGTATTTAGGATTAGGAAGGAACAATTACATAATCTGCATGGTAGCTGCTCATCTGACAAGTCAGACTGATCAGTTCTATTTGTATCAATTTTATTTACACCCCTCACAATCCTCTTTCAAACTAACTTTAAAAGAATCAATAATTAGATGCTGATCTTCTGTTTAATACTCATGACAATGTGCTTCCATAATAGGAATAACATTATAGCGAAGGGTAAAATAAATCCTTATGTCTAAAAACCCCATACTTTTGTATCGCTGTGTTGGAGATTTCAACCTTTCATGCTGGAGCTAAAAAGGTTTGGCTTGCCTTTTAGTTAAGCTTAAATCTACAATGTACAGTGCTCCAAATGATTGGAACAGTGCAGTTCATACACCGGGTACTCCTGTAAGGAGTTTGACACAACCTCATCACAGAGTATAGACGGTTAATGCAATTTGTAGACATTATGCCTGATCCAGAGCTACGGCCTCTAGCGATCGTATGCGAAAATTCGGCAGAAAAAACGCACTACGCATGTGCAGTATGACAATTTCCGGTCGACCGAAAGACATGAGCGAACAGCGAGCGTATTTTCAGCGTATTTTTCGCTCAAGGGGCGTGCGTTTTGTACGACGATAGTCTGGACGCTCGAGTTACTACACAGAGGCGGGGATAGCCATTTAAATTGTACGGTATGGGCGTGCTAAGCCCAGTACGACCAGCGTATCGGTACAAAAATTCGCACGTACGCTGGAAACCAGCGTATCGGTACGAAAATTCGCACGTACGCTGGAAAATCTTAGTGTATGAGACACCCGCCGTAAGCAGGTACAATCAATGGGAGTGTTATGGGCGTGAAAGTTTATACGCCCGGGCGAACGTACGCTACGCTCGCGGGCGATTGCGGTCGTAGGTCTGGATCAGGCCCATTGTGTCACTTAGTACATCTGACAGAGAAGCATTCAGTTTGTTCAAAAATCTTAGTTTTTTTTTATCTCCACATTTCCTGTAAGATAAAGCAATGTATATAATTTACATATATGTATGAATAATTTTTTTTGCATGCTCAAATCAATTGCATTACTGTTATAATTCTTTACAATTGTTCATTCAGGACAATGACATTCTATGAACCAAACAATAACAGTCAAGAATATTGTCACCATTTAACAAGCATAATATCAAAACATTATGTACTGTGTGGATCATATTGTCAAAATGTTACTGTACCATTCAATTTGCTCCCATTGCCACTAAAAGGCTTATTTATATCATAAAGTTGATTCTTAAACGCCATGACATTAAAGCTGTGATGTAAAGTCTCCATCCACACTCCTGCCTGACCCCTCCGCTCTCCTGGTGCCTGCTGCCTCAACTCCAGCCTGATAACTACCTCTCACTCATGCATCAGAGACTTCTCCCAGGCTGCCCCCCTGCATTGGAACAATCTACCATAACTTATCAGGCATTCAACACCTTCCAGTCCTTTAAACACTCCCTCGAAACCCACTTCAGACTTTAGCATGTTAGCTTTTATGAGCAGGTCCCTGCTGTCATTACCCTTCTACCTTGTCCTCATTAATTCACACCTTTTCTCTCTGTCTTTCTCCATATTCATCTGCTCCTAAACACAAATCCTGTTTCCATACATGTCATTGTTATTTTTGTACTGTATTTTTGCATTATACTTGTATTGCATTCCCAATTTTTACAAATTTGTACAGTCTGTTAATGTGTTGTATATGTAGGTAATTATTGGCTTTCCTATTGCCTCTGTAGGGCGCTGCGGAGACCGTGTGGCATCTTATGAATAAACATTAATAAACACCTGCCATCACTTTCTGTCCCCATTTGTAAAACTGAAATAACACTAACTTTGGTCATGGCATTTAATGCTTATACATACTGTATGTATTTAATTTTATACATTTATATAGAAACAGAAAGTGACGGCAGATAAGAGCCACAGGGCCCATCCAGTCTGCCCGTTTGTTTACTCAAAACTATACTGACCCTAGACCCTATTTACCCTCAATTTAGGTTATCCTTATATTTATCTCAAGCATGTTTAAACTGTTGTACTGTATTGGCCTCAACCACCCTTGAAAAATGCCCCCTCCTCTAGCAGGTCACAACCCTTAATGTATTTGAAAGCTGCTATCATGTCCCCCCTCTCCCTTCTCTGCTCCAAGCTATACATGTTTAGTTCCTCTAGCCTTTCTTGGTATGATTTGTTACAAAGGCCATGGACCATTTTAGTTGCTCTTCTTTGCACAGTCTCTAATGTATTTATGTCTTTCTGGAGATATGGCCTCCAGAACTGAACGCAGTATTCTAGGTGAGGGCGTACCAATGATTTATAAAGGGGCATCACTACTTCTCTCTTTCTGCTACTAATTCCGCTCCCTATGCAACCAAGCATCTGACTTGCCTGTCTCATTGCTTTGTTACATTGATTGGCTACCTTTAAGTCAATGGAAATAATGACTCCTAGATCCCTTTCCTCCTCGGTAGATTCTA
>WWET01000450.1:218352-230292 GCA_011038615.1 Limnodynastes dumerilii | reverse complement strand
CCCAAAACCCTCCCTGCATGTCAGCTTTTCTCTCTGCCATACCACCCCCTACATGCTAGCTTTTTTCTCTCTTACCACTCCCTGCATGCCAGCCTCTCTCTCCCATACTACCCCCTGCAAGTCAGCTTCTCTCCCTCTCTTCCATAAAACCCCCTGCATGCCAGCCTATCACTTGCCTCATCCTGCATGCCAACTTCTCTTTCCCATACCACCCCCTGAATGCCAACTTATCTCCCATAATGCCCCCTGCATGCCTACCTCTCTCCCATAACGCCCCCTGCATGCCAGTCTCTCTATTATACAACCCCCTGCATACCAACTTCTCTCCCAAAACACCTCCTGCATGCCAACCTCTCTCTGCAATACCACCCGCTGAAAACAATCTTACAAGTCTTTTACCACCTCTCACATCCAGCACCTGCATCACTTCCACTATTTTCACTTATACAGCAGCCTGTCACCTCCAACATGTCAGATTCTACTCACACAACCTTCTGCTAATCCTTATTTCACTTTCCCCCTCGCACACACCAACTCCCTGCACAACAGATTAGAATGGCCACTCCACTATCTCACCTCACTCTCCCGCAGCCCAGCCAGCACTTCATGCCATGGGCTCCATTTACTAAATGGTGATAACTTCCTTATCAGGAGATAAAGACCGTTTTCACCTGGGTCTTTATCTCGTCATCTAGCTACTGACTGCCTACACTAAGGGCTCCATTTACGAAATGGTGATAACTTCATTTTCATGACATAAAGACCGTTTTCACCTGAAAACGATCTTTATCTCCTGAAAATGAAGGCATCACCATTTACTAAGGCAATGATCGCCATGGAAACCTTGGTGATCATTAGCATTCCTACCCCGATTGCCAGCCCACTCTAATGAATGCGGGCGGGCTGATTGCTGAATTTACAAAGTGTCGGCGCGGATTTTAACAATCCGTGCCGATACGTTAAATAATGCCATCTCAAGATGGCGTTAGGGGAGGTGTTACAGCGGTCCCCCCATATATTCCCCTTTTTCTCCCTCTAATAGCTGTTATTAGGGGGAGGAAAACGGGGGTATATATCGGGAGACTGCTGTAATGCAAAACACTAATTACCATGTACAAAAAATAAAAAAATATAAAAAACATTTTGTACATAGTTTATTAATAAATTTTTTATAAAAATTCTTTAATAATAATTTTAAAAAACAATACAAAATACACAGATTTCTTACCTGTCCCGTCGCCGCGTCTGCTTCGGATTCCCACGCATGCGCAGTGTTACTTGCCTTTTGGGACAAAAGTTTCTAAGTCCCAAAAGACAACTACTGCGCATGCGCGGGAACTAATGCTTCACTCGCTCCCGGCGAAAGTCCCGCAGATCATCGTGGGACCTCGCCGGACAGGTGAGTTATATTCAATTTGATGGAAAGAGGTGCAAGACTTGCTGCGAGGTGCAGCGAGCCTTGCACTGAACAATAACGCTCATAATGAGCGTTATAATAAATGAACCCCAGTGTGTGGTTCTTGGTACTGTACCCAGTGTCCTACTTCTCTAGTGGTCCCAACCAGACGCAGCTCGGATTGGCAAGAAAGCGGTCGATCATTGGGCTAGTGTGTTTTTGTTTTGTTTTGTTGTGTTCTGACAAAACTTTTTGTGCTGCACTGTACATAATTGGGCAAATTTAATCATATAGGGCTGGATCCAGACCCCCGCTCTCTGAATGTGCAGGGGTCTGTCCGTCAGGGAGAGAGGAGGGAGTGCACACCCCGTCACTCCCCTCTCTCGTGCGAGATTTATGTCAGCTTACACTGCCTTAATGCAATCGTGCGGATCAGCGGTCCGTGCGACCGCTTATCCACACAAGTGTGGGAGCCCCCTCCCACACTATACATTTTGCATGCTTCCCCATTCCCACTTTAGCGGGTGGAGGGGAAGCACAGCCCATTTGTGAGCAAATGGGTTGTACGGAACAATAGTTCTGTCCAATTTTTTGCAACGCTAGGGTTACTATCGTAACCCTAGTTTAACATCTGGAAGGCGCATGTTACAAGTGCATCGATTTTCTGGTACGTCAACAAAACAGTTCAGAATTACACTCGCCTAATAAGAATGGCTCGTCTGTTCCAGATCCAAAATGATCCTATTCGGATTTCTCCAGAATGCGCTTGCTGGTATAACTGCACTAATGACATCCGGAGATGGCGTTATTTTTATGCTGGGAGTAGAGTGTTAAACTCTGCTCCGGCATTTATTAAAATATAACGAAGTGATAGTCTGCTCCAAAATAGAACAGGCGGTGGGGATGCCTGATGTATACATGGATCGCCATGCAAACTGCTACTTTCCATGGCGATCCATTATTTGTAAATAACAAAAACTTCATTTTCATGTGATAATTCCCATTTCCACATGCTCATTAAAATGATCTTTATAAATAGACTTCTATATGTTTGTAACACAGCAATTTTTACTAGTTCTTCCCTACGGAGCCATTATTACTAGTTCCTTCATATTCTATCTGAATGTCCGTTATCTCTGCTGCTGTGTATAGCGTATAGCGGTGTATGTTGCGATGGCGGTTTCTTGGCCCCTGTCACACGGATCCGTTGCCCTGGGGACACTCTTGCGCTCCGGCCACGTCGCACAGGCTGAGGTGATTACTTTTGAAATTCCGACTTGTTATTCGCCGCCTCCTGTTTGAATGGGCCGCGCATGCGTGATGCAAACTCCCATCCAACTGTCAAACCGCAGCTGTTACAGTTGTGCAAGGCTAGCGGAGGCACATGTACCCGTCTGCCAGCCAGTCACCCTGACTCCGTGTACCCGTCTGCCGGCCAGTCACCCTGACTCCGTGTACCCGTCTGCCGGTCAGTCACCCTGACTCCGTGTACGCATCCAGGGACCTGTTACCCTGACTCCGTGTACCCATCCAGGGACCTGTCATCCTGACTCCGTGTACTCGTTTTCCGGCCAGTCACCCTGACTCCGTGTACCCATCCAGGGACCTGTCACCCTGACTCCGTGTACTCGTCTTCCGGCCAGTCACCCTGACTCCGTGTACCCATCCAGGGACCTGTCACCTTAAATCAGCGCAAAGGTAAGAAATTCCCCAGTTCTCGCAGCAGTGTCTGGCCATCTCCCGGGTCCGATGTTACATATTGCCCGGGTAGCAGCCCTCCTCTGCTCACTGCAACGGGGAATGAGTGACAGATCGGGCTCACACCTTCTGTGCAGAACACGTCCCAGTAAGACCTGTACAGAGGCACATGTTATATAGTACATGAATCCTGCTCACTTAGAACTATACTCAATACACACACACACGGTCCAATCATTCTTATGCCTGTACAGAGCCTCTCCTATACTACATATCATGTCTTACTGATTCTGTCTTCTCTTGTCTATTTTCATCTGGGCCACAATTTGGCCATGTTCATGCTGGCCTCCGGGTCACCTTGTTGGAGCATGTATATGCTGCTTTTACCAAACATTGCCTGCACACAACAACAAAAAAGTACATCTCTTATTAATTATTATTACTTTGCATCCCACATACCACAGATTGCTGGAGATCTTGCACCACTGCCACTTAGGCTGACTGTTAGTAGGAGCGTAGGACATAGATTTTTGCGTGCCCGACCCCCTAGGGAAACCAGCCTTGGTGCTTGCTGACTTCATGGTGAAAAGACCCCAGGTTGTGGAAACCCCCTATATGATTCCAGAAACCCAGGATGTTAAAGCCTATGTGTCACTATAGCATGAAAGAGGGGGATGATCCCACATCACCAGACTGTCAGCAATAGTGCTGGTTCAGAGTGCAAGGATAATGCTCAGGACATTTTTCTTTTGCTTTGGGTGCAGCGCAACAGCAAATATTTTTATAAACACATTAGTATAGCAAATAAATAT
The DNA here is from genome assembly GCA_011038615.1 of Limnodynastes dumerilii. NCBI lineage: Eukaryota > Metazoa > Chordata > Amphibia > Anura > Limnodynastidae > Limnodynastes > Limnodynastes dumerilii. The sequence goes on along the minus strand of WWET01000450.1, from coordinate 226,386 downwards.
AGTCCTAAAAGAATAGTGACTTGGTCAAACAACATATCCACTACAAATGTTTAATATCAATCTAATTTGTCACATCTTTTATGCAGCACAGCCTATGTGACCAGGTGATTTTGAATCACTAATCACATTTACTGTTTAAATTGATTAATTTTATAATATAAAACAAATATGTCACTTTAACATGTGCAGCCATCCCATATGCCCAGCACCTACCATCAGATGGTGTGTTCCAGCCCTATATTGGGTTACACAGAGGAAAAGTCCTGTATCTATTTTATTATTACATAATTATGATTATATTTTTCTATGTCAAAATTGGGTACATTTGTAACAATTAGACAGGGTAAATAAAAAAAAAAATAGTGTGTTATGTTTGAAAATAAAAATACAAATTCTAGGGTACTTTTTATAAAAAAAAACAAAAAAATAAAACACAATTTGCAGATTCTAGGCAATAGGAAAGAGCACATTATTTGATCTCTGCTTATTATATGTAATATTAGTAAAATATGGTAACACTTTAAAATATCTACTAAGTATCAATAAAATTTTGTTATGGAATACTTTTTTTTAATTTCCAAATCAATTAGTGCGCCTCTTAACATTGACCCATGTATAAAAGGCCGTTTGTGCCTTTATTATCATTTTGTTACATTTGATTCTGAGGCAGCACCCCCCAGAGCACATATAAAAATTTACCACTCATTAAAATTTTGAATCATTTTTACAAAAAGAATAAGGTTATTTAGAATGTCAATTTTTTTTAATGATATTAACTAAATGAAAATAATTCTCTCTTTTAAAGAATGTAAAAAAAAATGTGTGCAATATGCTGCTTTTCAGGCCAAAAGAAGAAAAGTCAGTATTATGTAGTATATGCAGAGTATGCATATACTACATAATAAAACAATTTTATTTCTAAATTTAACAGTTCAACATTTGTAATATGTGTAGGGCTGGTTTATAACTAAGAATAGAGGCATTTAATAAATGAAAATTCCTCTGTCTTACCCTATCAGGAGCCTTGAGCAGATGCATGATTTAAGATAATACAGGAAAACTGGGCTGCTATTGCACTCGTAGCAGTACCTAAACACCCACTTTCTATGCGTGTTCTATGCTATATTCCCTAGCATAGAACACATGGAAGCGGGCACAGGTGGATCAGCTACTTTGCAACCGCTTTGTGCCCCAATATGTACAATATTTTAAACATTGCTAAATATAACACAATCCACAGAAATCATACTTCAAGTTACAATAGAATCTTTAAATCATATAGAAATCTTACATGTTGTACATGTAAACAAAGGAAACACATGCCTCAGAACACTACTATTAACCAGTAGCTAAACTGCAGAAATATTAGTTTTCAAATATATTTGCATATATAAACATTTTCATTTTATGATAAACCACCAGCCGCTTTCAAGCCAGGGGTTGTTAACTCTAATGTATATGAACAGTTATATCTAAGCATGAGAATGCTTTAGAAATGTTTTGTTACTTATTAAAAAACAAACAATATTACTTTGCAATGTTTTAAGTATTTTTTCTTTCTGATCATCATCAGAATTATAGGGCCGATTCAATTGAAGGTGAAGCTAATTGTGCAAATTTACAGAACAGATTTTTATGTTCACCCCCATAGAGGCACACATAAAAATCTGGGAAGTTTGGCTATTATAATAGACGGTAATATGCACATTTGCATTGTGCACAAAACATTGCATTTAATTGAATTGGCCAATAATGTTGCATATTTTAAATACAGATAAAAATATATATTTGTTTATAACTGATCTCTTAAATGTGTATAGCATAATCCATTACAATCAGATCAATGCTTACAATGTACATTTCATTGTTTTATCATTCCTATATAGCAGTCCTATACTAAGCATCGTCATATACAACCATTATTTTTATTTACAACATACATTGATAACTGTGCCCAAATTACTCCTCTGTAATCTTGAAAGGAAGCATAAAATGTTCATCATATGCAAGAACAATATATTCACCAAGATTAGGTGATATTTGTTAAAGAATAATCATGGGTATCTTTTTTTTTCAAGAAAAATATTGGATATGTGAATCTAAATGTTCATGATCCGCAGTGGTAAACACAAGGTAATAGGCAAATGGTATGCTGAACACCATTAATTTATGAAACACTGCTTATTCATGGTGTCAGTTTTGTGATAAATTCAGCACAAGTGTAAAATGCCCGATTTCTCAGGTGTCTGTTCTGCAGCATTACTCAGTCTCATGTCATAACAGAAGGTATGTCTGAAACACATGGGGCTCGATTTACAGAACTGTGAAAAAGGAAAAGTTGAGCTGTTGCCCATGGCAACCACTCATATTGTAGCTTAAATTCTCTGGTCAGAAATAGGAAAGTGAGAGCAAGAATCTCATTGCTTGCTATGAGCAACACCTATACTTTTCCATAGTTTAGTGAATCTAGCCCTATGAGTTGAATTATTGAACATTGGAAATTTGATTGGTCTTAAAACATTAAAATCAATCATTAACAAAAAGAAACCAGGGAAGGTATAAGGATATCCTGTATCTTAGGATCTGCTAGTCACTTTCTATGTACATCAACATAATATTTTTGCATTTCTGTATCTTGTTAGTTTACAGGCAATGGATCATTTAGAAGAGGAGCTTACCTGTTCAGTCTGTTTTAACATTTATGAGGATCCTAGAATTCTACAATGCTCACATACTTTCTGCAAAAACTGCCTTGAAAATGTAATGCGGTCATCATATAGCTATGTATGGAGACCATCAATAAGGCAAATTAAATGCCCATCCTGTAGAGCGATTACAGAACTTCAGACAGAGGTTCATTCTCTCCCAGTCAACTTTGTGTTGAAAGCCATTGTGGAAAAATATAAAACAAACAACTGCCACAAGAGAAAAACCTGTCCTGAGCATGGACAGCCACTAAACATGTATTGTCTCCAAGACAGAAAGTTAATTTGTGGCCATTGTCTTACAGTGGGAAAGCATCATGGGCACCCTGTTGATGATCCAGAACATGCTTACATAAAAGAGCGCAAGATGGCTTCTAAACTCTTAGCCACCCTCAGTGATCAGAGCTTCACAGGGGTAACTTCAGTAATTCGTGCTCTAGAAGAACAGATGGTCAGCTGCAAGAACATTGTTCAAGAGGATAAAAAGGAAGTTTTGAGGATTTTTGACAGTTTAGCTGGAGTACTTGAGCAAAAAAAGCAACATTTTCTATCTGCCCTAAATGATCTTAACCAGCAAATAGTTGAAGCATATGCTCCACAAATAGAAGCAATGAAGCAAATCCAGGATGAAGAACTGGATCTTATATCACTGAGCAGTTCTGCTCAGGAGGAAGAATCTCCACTCATCTACTTGGAAAATATCCATAACATACAGCAAAGAATGCATGCTTTGAAACAGCAGCAGTTACTTCCTGTTATGCCAATTACGATCTACCCCAGGGTTGGGCAAATATTAAAGGATAAATTATTGAAAACACATACTGACAAAGTTCATCTGCTGCCTATACCAAAATTTAGAATTCATTTTTTAAAGAACAAAAACACTCTAAACATTCAACACATTAGTGGTTTTCTTACTTTACTTTTATTTATTGCTCTTCTGGTATTGTTTGTCTTATTAAATGTAGAAGTATTTCCCAATTTAATTGCTATGTGCTGGACACACCTTTCTGAAACGATTCAGCCAATCCTCAAAGGTTTTGGCTTTTATACCAACACAGTTCAGGATGCTTCTGAGAGGTTTGCAGGATTATACTCTGACTTCATTTCTTTTATATCTTCTTTATAGGTTACATTCTTGCTCAGCAGTGTTGTTTTATATTATTTTTTTTTCTTGTTTTACATATGGCTTTTTAATTGGGTATTGAATGTTAATTCAATCATTTGCTTTCTAGAAGGGATAATATTAAACTGCCGAATATGTTAATTCAGCCCCTCTTCAAGATTGTCCTTATAAGCCTCATTTACTCCTCTCACATGTGAGTGCAATACTTTATTTTCATTTGCTTGTTCCCCTCATTACAGTTTTCTCGTGTCTTGCTCTCTTTCTAACCAAACAACCCAGACAGTCTGATCTACCCATTCAAGCTACGGACTCAACCTCTACACTACCATTCCCCACCTGGAGCGGCTACCTTCTCTGGTTCTGCCAACTTCTGTACTGCGGCATACCTCCAATGCCTCTATTTCACTCCTGGACCTTAGGACACTAACATTGTCCCCATTATCATCAAATATAGTCACCATCAGCACACACTTGACATCTATTCTAAAGTATTTTTACAGCCATTTTCCACCAACTGCCACCTACTTTTTACTCTCACCAAGGGCAGCACTTCCATTTCTCATGCTTTCCCTCAAATTATACATGTTTGCATGTTACAATTTTATTTCACCCCCCAGGTATTTCATGTAAAAAAAGTTTAAAAAATTGATGGCTCAATTAACATTTTAAATAATGTGTAGGGATGTGTTTATACTAAGAGAACAATTTACTAAAATAGTTCACTTTACACTTATACCAGCCCTGAGCTGGTGTAAATTTGGAAGCACATGGAGTCCGGCCAGCTATTTATGCTCTCAAAAAAAAAAAAATAATTTAGAGCCAGATTCAATTATCTTCGCAGCAGCGTATTTTACGGTGCGAAGCTAATTCTGCAAAAATTTTTGGGGTGACTTATGCGCACCCCATAGATGGGCGCATAAAAATTTGCCTATTTTTCATACCGTATAGGACGAGAAAAAGCGCAGCGTGTACTTTTTCCCATCATCGCGGCTAATTGAATCTGGCCCTTTGTATCATGTGATTAAATACCAGTGACAAATTCATGCTCTCTAATATATTTTGTTCTCTGTGCTATCCATATGGTTATTTTAATGTTTTAAAGAAAAGGTTTAAGTTATTTGTCATCATATTTAATCAAGTAACGCTAATCCAGATAATGATCTCACAAGCAATTTTATTGTAGGAATTTAAGGGACCAATGAAATTCTTTATAGCTATTTCTACAATTTTTCCATATTATACCAGTTAAGCTTAAGTGTTTATATTAAAAAAAAAAAAATCAAACTGTCCTATAAAATAAAACATACATTTCTAGTTATTTGGTTGTATTTTTTTTTTTTTATCAATATCAGTCTGATCCAATACATACATACGATATAATTCTACAGTTGCATCACATTCGGGAGCAGAGAACCAGCGACAGGCAAACATCATTGTGTGGACTGACAGGAGGTGGAGACTTCTGCTGCAAGGACATTGTGCTATGGAGATGGGGGGAGGATCTCTCTCAGGTTTTCAATCTTGGATAATAATTGGCAATCTGCATCATGTTTTGTTTTCTTTTAGTCACAAACTCATGAGTTGAAAATAAAATAAAAGCAGCATGCAAACAAAACTGTGAAACCTACTTAATGAATAAGTGGATTTCATAAGTTATTTTGCAATTTATTCATATAATTATATAGATGGATTTAGAGATATAAGTAAGGCTCCTTATACTTTTCATGCTTTCTTTTATATTCACCAATTCATTAAGTGTTTAAGTTGGTAAATATAATGATTCAGATCTAAATAATTTAATATACAGTAGAAAACCAGAGCCTTGCCAATACCATTTGCCCCCTGACCTATCAGTGTGTATACATATACACACACATATATATACATATACACACACACACACACACACACACACATATATATATATATATATATACACACATACACACATACATACACACACACACACTGCTAATAGACTGTTCACAGAACTAATATGCAATGCCAGGAAATAGTGTAAACAAATATATTGTTAAGATGTAAATTTTATTGGTAATGTACATATATAGAAAATATAAATACAAGTATACAAACATAGAACATGGACAGAACCCAAAGTACACAAATAAAGTCTGTGTTAGCCACATAGATTAACCCCATGGCTAAGCTAAAATGTATCTTCATGAATTAGATTGGTAGGGATTCTTACTAAGACAAATATATTTAGTCCCAATAGCAGCATTAATTTCCAATAATATGATGTTCTTTAAAAAAGCAGGAAAGGTGAGAGGAATGAGCTCATTTCACATGATGGATATTTATGCAATCCACTTCTGGCAACTGCCCCAATAGGAAGTGACTTCATATTATATCCTTGTTACACTATTCAGACACACTGAGACACACCAAGTTCAGCAAGTCCCTTTGCAGCAATAATTTTGGGATTTGTAGCCACACTTTTTGTTGTGTTATGAGTCTTATAAATTCCAATAAGTCTGTCAGCAATTTCAAACATGTTGTTCCGTAGTGATATGATAATGAACTGGGCGTTTTTGGTTTGCTCCTAAAACAAAAATAAATGAAAACAAATGAGAAATTTCACAAAGCAGATATAGTAGACTTATCCTGCTATATGATTTCACTTGTTCAAACCCTAATGGCTACACACCATATAGTAATTGGACCAATAAGAACCTGATTGTTGTGTAGTGTATAGTTTGGAAAGAACTAAGTTTAATCACTCAGGATTATTTTAAGAATGGTGGGGAGATAACCCACATTAATTAGAAGACTGTTCACCATGAAGTACCCCCAGCAATAAGAGAATCTGTGTCAGTTACCCATAGAGTTCTTGACACTACCCAGTAATTATGCGCTAACAATATAATCCAAGAATGTGTACGTCTAAACATACAAACTAAAATTTTGCAGCCCTATAGAACAGATAAACGGCAAAGAGGGAAAAAAAAAAGGATGAACAGAAAATGAGACAGAATCCACTAAAGAATTTAAGATGAAATATTAAGGCAGAATAATACCCAGCGCACATTAAGGCAGAATCACGGGTAAAATGAAAAAGCCTCAAAAGGTTACAAATGTTTTTTTTTTCCAATAAAGGACAATGGCAAGACAAAAGTTATTTACCTTTTCAAGCAAATTTACAATAAACAGATTTGATTGGTAGACAACATGAATGATTAGAAAAATTAGGAGAGAATTGTAAGCCAAGCTACTTACATAAATGTAAAATGCAACAATGGAGACATTTTTGAAGTCCAAAGCAGCGTCAATCTCATCCATAAAGTATAGAGGTGTTGGTTTATAATGGTGAAGAGCAAATACCAAAGCAAGAGAACTCAGAGTCTTCTCTCCACCTGAAAGATTAAAGATTTTCTTCCAACTTTTCTTTGGTGGCCTCACACTAAAAAAGAATGGGAAAAGAAAAACATTATTTTATTTTGTAAATTGGAACCTTGTCTTTACCTTAAAAATTGTAGAATTAGCAGCACGTGATTGAAGTAAGCTACCCTTAGAAGCTGCCATTTACTAAATGGGGTAGACATAGGAGAGCTAGTACTGCATATACTTCAATAGAATGTGAATGTAAGTGTGTAATTTAGCAACACGAGATTCAAATAAAAATCATATTACAGCAACACAAATCTATACATAAGTAATTGCGTAGGTTTAAATACTATATTAGTTTCTTTTTTTAAATGGATTTATTAGATAGAGTTCTTTCAACAATAAGATGTACCAACCTAAACATGATGCCTTCTGAAAACGGATCCAGGCTGTCTACAAGTTCCAGCTCTGCATCTCCTCCTAAAGTTAGCATCTGATAATTTTCTTTCAATTTGTTTGTTATGACATTAAACCCAGCCATAAACTCATTAAGTCTCTGTTTACGAAGATCTTCATAGGCTCGTCTGAATCGGTCTCTTTCATTTGTTATTTCATCAAGTTCTGCAACTCTTTGTAAGTACAGCTCCTCCTATTTTGAAAAGACAAGAGCATATTAAAGTGTGGGCAAGACAAAGCAAAAAATAAATAATAAAAAGGAACAAAATCTTTAAAAAAAATAAAAAAATTAATACATTAAAAAAACCTGACAAAATGTGAGAATGCAAACATACAGAGGTGGTGCTAGGCAACACAAGGTCAAATATCACAATTTCCAGGGTGGTCTATTGAATTCCCTCC
>WWET01000450.1:197402-208018 GCA_011038615.1 Limnodynastes dumerilii | reverse complement strand
CTATCACGCTAGTCTCTGCCCACATTACCACCACAATGACTTACATGTAATACTGACAAATTTGATTCTTCCTTTTAAAAGTTTCATTTTCCACAGTGAGAAATTCAATTGCCTTATTTTTTTCTCCTTCTAATGCATCCTTTTCTTTTTCCACAAGTTTCACTCTATTAAGCTGTAAAGAATATGGACAAAAAGATCCAGCTGAAAAATTCTAACAGTGCTAATGGATAACTGTCCACCTTTATTGGACAAAAAAAGTGCTAAAAAGATTAAATTAAATAAAACCAAACTATAAATACAAATTACTACTTTCACATTGTTCCCATATTAGTAGCTAAATGAAGTGAGCACTTACCTTTTCTCCTCTCTGTTGATTTAGAGCTTCAACTTTGCAACAAAGAACTTCTATTGGTTCTTTTAATCTGCCTGAACCAATAATATCTTCTAAATATTCTAACATTCCTTCATCATGTTCAGTCTGTCCTTTTGGCTTCATCATTGCTATTTGTTCAACTTCCCCCTACAAAAAGGTTAAAAAATTAAACCAAAATTAAAAATAAAAACCATGGACAACAAATTATATAGCCTCATTTGCAACTATGTGAATGGTGTAGCAGTGGTTCCCAAACTTTCTCAGTTCCATATTTTTTTTCAAGGCACCCCTAAGACAAAAATAGAATAGAATACAATAGGAAATAGAAACATTCCGGGGCACCCCGGTGAGAGCGTCACGGCACCCCAGGGAGCCACGGCAGTTTGGGAAACCACTGGTGTAGCAGATTGTGAAAACACACAACATGCATGCACTTCACAAAATGTCATAACCAACAAAGCACCAAAACTATTTGGATATATATGCAAACAGTTGTTACTATCAGAACATGCTACAGTTTTTATTTGTAAATGTATTTTCTTTGTGTGTGCACATTTTTTTTTTTTATCATCAATTTAGCTCCGATTAACTCTGTTTTTTAAGATATTAGATCCAACCTAATAGTTTAAAAATTGGCACATAAGATTCTCTTTATGCCAGAAGTACTAAAGATCAAAGATCTAGAAAGGAGGCTTCCGATTGCCCACTAATATGAAAATAGCTTTCTTAAAGGAAAAGGAGGAAACTTATAATTATGTTGATTTTTTTCTATAATAGGTCATGAAAAATAAATTCTAGCCACAAAGTTTTAATAAGAGAAGAGAGAGATCCTGAAGAATGACAACAGCATTAAAGGTTTGGGGACCCTCATACATTTGATCAAAGCACCTGCAAGTGGTTATCTTCAGCTTGTACACTCCCATTTACTGCTACTGTATGAGTGCTTTAAACATTTTTAAATAGAAAAAAATAAATCACTTGTCCTGGAATATGCATATATTTTGTCAATTAAGGCAAGGCATAGAATCCTCAAGGAGTTCAACAATGTCAGTGGGATTCATTGAATTCTAAGATGCCTGCTTCTGTCTGGTAGGTTAGTGTAGCATACAAGAATGATGGGAATGCACATGAATGTATGCCCATTTTGGTCACTAAAGGTAGAATATAAATTTGTATAGTAGTGTAACGCATGGCAATTGTAACGGTAGCATAGACAATATGCTTTTCCCCAAAACGAAAGAAAAACACGGCTGTCCCAATGATTACTATACTTATATAAGCATATAGAATTAAAAAGAGCTAGGAATCAGAAAAGTAAAAGTCAGAGGAAATATAGCCAACAACTAACCCACTTCCTGAATACCTTAGGGTTAAACTCATTCATCTGTAAGAAATGTGCATCTTTCATTAATGCATTGCCACAAATGAAGCAGTAAAAACACTTTCTATATTCAAAAACCCAAACTCAGGAAATGATACTTATTCAAAGAAAAGGTCTCTTAAAACAGGTTAAGAAACCAAGCATACACCTTACGCATGCATTGTAAAATGCTAACATTCATGTTTTGGTACAAAAAATAAAAAAAATTACACACATACATCTATATCATATGAACATTTTTTACATAAGTATAACAAACTTTCAAACTTTGTTGTAACCTATAAACAAGCAAAACAAAACATCAGGCAAACCATAACTAGGTGCAAAATAAAAAAAGTAATGTAACAGCACTTAACTGTACACAGAAATAATCTAAATATATTAAACAGTAACACCAAATTAAAGGCCAATGACATAAATATCAAGCAGCAGCAAATTACTTAAAAAAGTTAAATACTTTTCAGTAAAAATAAATAACATTGTATAGTTGCATATAGCAACTTAACCACTCAAGCTTGCTTTAGAAGAAATTTGACTTCCATATCCAAGGTACTTTTGGGAATGGTTTTCATAACCATCACACTAGATGGATGGATATAGACTAGATTCACATTCACTTACTAGAACATATGACTATTATATCCTAGTATTAGTATATCTAAATATTTTATTCAGGACCATGTTTACACAATTCATTCAGAAAAAAATACAAAAACCATCACAAATGTTTCTGAGTAGCATACCCTAATACACAATATGTGTTGCTTACAATCAAATCCAAAATAGACACTTTTTAGATACGATCATCCAATACCATTGATAATTACATTTTTTTTAAAGGAGGAAACAGGTTATTTTTTTCTAACAATAAAAAATTGTAATTGCAAAATATGCAAATATACCGTCTTTGTACTGTTCTTACAAAAAAAATCAATTGACAACTGGATATATGCCATATCTAGCTCATGGTTTTTTTTAAATACACTGTATTACCCTTTGAAAAATCACTTTAGTGACCTATGCATTTTATATTTATTTTTAATCATTATAAAACTTTTTCCCCCATTAAATTAATGCCACAAAAAAAATGGAATAAGGCATTTTCTGTTAATTAAGGTTTATTGCTTTGTTCCAGTAGCAAGTATTGAAAAAAATGACAAACCCCCCCCAACAACATCAGCAACAAAGAAAATGCTGGTATCATGGACAGGGGAGCAAAAAAAACAATACTAAAGATTCAGGGCAAATAAAACGCATGCACTAATAACTGAAGTGTAAGTAAAGGTAAAGCTTTCAGTATATCATCTTTTCCAATACTTAACAATGCACAGTTGTCCAACATCAGCATTGAGCTACAATAGTTAAATAGGATGCTTTTGTGGAAGATGAGGCACAGGAAAAAAAAACATTTATGTAGTATAATCCACCTATTTAGTATGCAAAACATCTGTGCTATCACTGGATTGTAATAATGTTTTAAATAAAACCCTTCTAGTTATTTTAAAACAAAATGATACAAAATACAGTACTGCTTTGTTTACTAACTTGCAGCAGCAACATATCATTAATGCACATACACTTTACTTTATGCTCAGAAATGCAACAGAAACTGATGGACAGAAAGGTTTCCAGCGGTGACAACATACATAGCATAGTACAGAGTCAATTATGGCAGAAAGATTTGCTTTTTCTTTATTTAACCGAGGTGTGCTGTTAAATCCTTTGGTATCACAAATTCCTGTTACAATATCTGTTAAGCCAACAGTGATTCCGTGTGCCCTTAATGTTTACACTGGATACAGTGCTATATTCTAACAAAGGTCTGTAATAACTTTTTATAGGCCGTAGGTTCTCATTTAAATGGCTACACTTCTTTTCTGATGCAAGTCTTTTGATGTCTCCAGATAGGACATTATGCTAATATATGATAATAACATTATTTTAAAGTCTTGCTTTAAGATAGGGCATTAAATGAATATCTGTCAAGCATTTTATTATACATAAACTGTCAAGTGTTAAAGCCCTAGATGAAAATAAACATGCTTTTAAAATACATTTATTGAATTCTATATTTTCTTAAAAATTACTGGTTTACAGAACACCTTAAATCCATAAAATAAATACAAAAAGGTTGGCTCTAAACATTTCAATTTGTTCCTAATCATTAATTTAACATGTAACAGGCCACAGCTAGTCATAAAGGAGAATGACAGCAAATTCAAGGCACATTAAAAGAATCATGCCATGAAACGAGTTCTATGTCTTTAAAACACTAAAAGAGGAAAGCACCACTCGAAAGCCACATAGTATTCTAGAATCACAAATATCAACCTACACAAATCACCCTATGTACAACCTTTATGCCACTTCGGATAACGTGCAAAACACCAAATAAAAAATTAACACTTATTCAGAGCCAAAAATTTCAGTTTTTGAAACTAAAGTATTACAGATGACAAAATCTGCTGTCAAAGAAGGAGTTAATACAAAAAGACCTAACTTCACTCGAAGACAGCATTTCATTTGGCAGAAATTTTTTTAATAAACACCATCAACAACTGAAAAAAAAAAAGAGCAGTAATGTAATTTGGAAAGCAAAGACAACCACCGACTAAGTAATTAGCATTCTATTATCTATATTTTTCAACCATATCAGCCCCAAAAATGCATATAACTGTTCTGAAGCAGTATTCGGTAATAAAGGGTATCATCACAAGCCATTATAAAAATACACAAATTGCAGGCATAATTCAATCAATCTAGAATGCATTTGCTACTCAAGAGGAATAAAACAAAAACAATTTCACTGAACTCTGAAGTCATGAACTAACGTGCAGAGTTGGTGATGATTTCTTGCCACACTAAAGCAGCACAATAATATTGGGGTTCTCTATGTCATCACCCAATATTTACGTGCTGCTAAAGCAGAACAGAGAGACGTGGCCTTCTTTGGTCGCAATATCAAAAAAGAAGCACTAGTTGTCTTCCATAAAAAACTGAAGCAGCAAATAATGATTAGTATCTTCAATACAGCATGCAAATCATGATGTGCTGCTACAGCTTTGTAAGGACTTCATACACAAAAACGACACCATTTACACCCATAAAAACAAAGCCATTTACACCCATCACATACTGTTTTGACAAACAGGCTTTGAAATAGAGGAAAACTATTTTTTAAATAATATGTAATCTTACCTGCAGAATAAGAAACCTGTTGTGATCCAAATCAATTCCATGACTTCTGAGTAGTACACCAACATCCTTAAATGACTTTTTTTTACCACTAATGTGGTACACAGAAGAGTTATCTTTAAATGCAGTTCTGGATACATAGAAATTGCTGTTGGGTATTACATCAAAATCATCCCCTTCCTGTCACAGAAAAGAATACCAGCTGTAACAAGGAATTATAATAAATTCTCGAGTGTACACTTAAACACAATTTCTTTACATATTGCTATACAACAAGGTTGCTAAACACCATGACCAACAAACTGGGAAATCTAAAGCATACAGTTATTGCTAAGTAAGCACAATATTCTGTTTAATATGAAGATCATTTAGACTGTTAATTCATTATAAGTCTGTTATATACCATTTGACATAAGGTAAAACAATACATATATTTGCCAACAAAGAACTGCAATGTAAAAAGAAAAACTTGTCAAACAGTCAATTTATTTAATATAACAATTAAAAACACAATGGGTAGTAAACAGCAAAAAAAAAAATTAAACACAAAACGACAATAGGAAGAAGTAGAAAAGGGGTTAGATTTGTTTTAAAAAAAATACTGGATTATATAATCCATCACAAAGAGCAAAATAAAATGTTGAAATACCCTAAACACTGTAAGCAAACATACAGACCACTTGCTTTTAGCAGGAATAATGGTGAAAAAATTTTATTAAGAAAAATATAAGCTTTATTTTAATTTAAAATAGGCCAATTCAAGTCTTACCTTGTCTATGATCTTTTGAAAATGAACTTCCACTGTGCAGCTCTGAATATCTTTGTGCTCATCGGAATTGTGGATCAGTACAGAGAGCTTTTTGGATCTTATTTTTTGTGCTCGATATCCAAAAACAAAGAGCATTGAATCAATTACATTGGACTTCCCACTTCCATTGGGCCCAATAATACATGAGAAGCGCTAGATACAATAAATTAAAAAAAAACAACAACCATAAGGAGGGTGTAAGAAAATAAATATCTTAATAACATGAAACAAAAAGTGTACTCTGCAGGCAATTGTGTAAATCAACTGCTAAAAAAAATGTTTGGTTCAGAATATGAACACTGAATCATACATTTAAACAGGCAAAGAAAAAAAAACCCTCTACAATACTATTTGTACAAGAATAGGTTATATATAGGGATGAGATTTTGGCTATTAGAAATGGAAATGCAAAAACAAACAGGAATTACCTTATGAAAAGGGCCCAGGATTCGTTCACCAGCATACGATTTGAAGTTCTGGTTTACAATGTGGGTTATCATGAGACGAGGAGCTCCAGCTTCATTGGTCATTGCTGGAGGTGGGGGAGGAGGGATGCTACTCAAAATCTCCTCCAAACTTCGATTGTCCACCACCTCATTAGGAGTCTCTGAAATAAAGCACATTACAGGAGTAATACAAACTAAAACAGGTGAAAGGTATTAAGAAACAGCAAACGTTATAGGATCTACCCCATCCTAGTGACAATCTGTTGTGAGATTCAGAAAAAACGCCCTTCCTCCTGTCGCAGCTTCCACCCCCCCTTCCTTATTAGGTTTCTTACACCCCTTTCTATATAAGTACGCAGCCCATCTAATGCAACGAAGCAGCGTCAATCGGAGGAAAGTTATGCAAACGAGTTATCCTTGTGGATAGGCAAATGCTTTTGTAACAAAATATACACCGCAGCATTTACTCACAAAGTACCTGACACAACACACCAGAACTTCTTATGACAGCCCGCATCAGTCACGTTTCCCGCATCCCAGGCAGCTCATACAGAAGGGGTTAATCATCTGTCAACGTCCCAGTGGTCGTGCTCTTAACACAAAGACGATCCCCCCCACACCCCAAAGGATGTATTAGGGAGGCAGCGATGGAAAAGACACCCCCCAAGCCTTCATCTGACCCGCGATCCTCTCTACAGCGGCAGAATTGCACTTTACTCCGCACACGCCCACCCCGATCCACTTGTACAGAGCCTATGCCCCCGGTCCGGTGTCATGCATACCTTGTGCTGCGGGCTCCCCAGTCGCCTGGGCTTCCTCCGGAGCAGGCAGGGCCGCGTCACTCTCATCCAGGGGCCTGTCTGCGGGCTCTTTGGCCACAGCTGTGGACGTTTTTGTCTTTTTGGGTGGCATGATGATGATCTGCGTAACCGAGACAGAAGCGAAGCCCCATCAGAACGCATAGAAACGCACTCACGTGTGGCCATAAACCGCTGCTTACATGAGGAGGTCATGTCACTTTGGATACAGTACCTGACATTTCCACGCACTGATCAGTGACCACTGCCCATGTAGAACAAAGCATCCACACACCAATAAACTACACACGATCAACTTATTAAAATGTATTCATTCAACAGAATCTCCACATGCTGACACATGGTCAGAACTTGTATTAAGACATTTATTACCAGTTTTAAAAAATATATATATTTTTATTATTTTCGAGTATTTTGCTTCAGCTGTATCCTGGGGGCATGGCTACAGAAAGGGTAACAAACCTTGTCCAGCGATAACTGTGCACAAACTAGTGCTAAAAATAGTCCTATCCGCTGTATAACCAAGATAAAAGCAGAATGTTCTTAATGCGCTGTGATCTTAGAATAAGATACATATATAGATAGATAGATATTATGTATGAATCCGGGTGACTGGTAGCATTGGTCCTGAACACGGCAGGGCTCCTGAACATGGAGCATTACACTGGAGGATAACTGCAGCAGAGTTGTCTGGAAGTGGAGACGAGGCACGGTGAAGGCTGTGTGTCGCTGCACGCCGGGTGACAGCTGCTGAAGGGTCCTGTGCACACTCCTCCCCTCCATCGCCTGTCACACCGGCTCGTCCCGGCTGCATCCCGCTAAAATTAAAAAAACCACAAACTCGGAGGAAAATCACCTGAAAGCCGCTCCCGCTGAGCCGCCCACTCTCCAGCAGCTTGCCTGATTTTTTTGCTGATTTTTCCGGGTGTCCTGGCGGGCTGACTAGCGTTCTTTCCGCGATAAAGCCGCTGTTCTCCGCTGGATGCTCAGCCACTGCCTGTTAGCACCTCAGCTACTTCACTTGAAAATGGCGCCCAAAATCCAAACTCGAACCGAAGTTCGTTACAAACGCGCGGTGCTTTCTGGGAGTCTACTCAGATTTGAAAAAAAAAATGGGGCAGGCTGCCATTTTCCACGCAGGGAAACAACGCCAATGACGCCGCTCCGTAATGTCTATTCACAGGAGCTTCTGAGATGCTTTCATGGACATAGGACGCCGGAACGGGCGCCGTAATAATAGTAATTACGAATGAGAAACATTAAAATGACGGTTATTGGACTTCAAGGCGGTTTGTGAAGGCGGGGCTAGGTTGCGAAGCAACCGAAAGGGGCGTGTTTGTGGGCGTGTTTACACAGTGTGGGCCGGTGTTGACTCTATTTTCCAGTCTTAATACAGATCTGTTTTGATTGGTAGCTGAGCAGTCACCTGACCTTGTAATGGTTCTCTGTGTCAGCGATAGCCAAAGTTGGCAAATGTTCTGACAATTGTATAGACTTTAAAGAAGCGCTCAAACTAAAATGCAGCCTCTAGTGATTCATGTACAAAGCAACCCTATGAAGCGTTCAACCTGAATATCTCATCAGTGATCCCGACAGAAGATGATTGGCGTGATGGCTATTGTTAGCTCTAAACTCACATTTGGTGACCTCTGGACAGTTATATTTACGTTTCTTGCTCTTAAGTAACCCCGGGAGGAGGCTGTCTGTAAAGTGGCAATAATTACCTCATTAGCTCACGTACAGTGTACCATAGCGGCTACTAATGGAAGTCTCGCGATACGTTACTATGGTGACAGAACGCTGGGAGCAGCAGAGCTGAGAAAGCACAAGAAGAAGGCCCGAACGTGTGTTACCGGGTGCAGGTAATGTGGAGGCTGGGGACAAGTCACAGGCTCTGGGGGTTACACATACTTTTCTAGGTCTTTTTCTGCGTACTCGGCTTTCTGTTTACATCCCAGTCCACATTCGCTCTTTGGCTGCCATTTTATTCAGGAGAAGCATATTAGCATTATGTATCACAGGACACTCTTCTGCACTCAGACACTTCACAGTCATTACTTGCTGAGGTGCTTTTACATCTGATTTGATATAGTTATCACTTCCTAATTACAATCTTTCTATTTAGTGCTGCATTGCTTAATAGCTACAATGTTTTATTTGTAGTATGATTAAACAGTATGATTTATGATTGCAGAATAAGTCTGACACTTCTGTTCCTTTAAAGAAGGGGTTTAAACACATTTTGTTATCTATTTCAGCTGCAACTCTCTTTGATCTACCGAAGAAATTGAACTGGCTTTCTTAGCTTATAGAAAAAAATGAGACTCAAGACTTCCTTATTGAAAGAGCCTAAACATATCCTTTTGCTATGAACTTAAAAAAAATGCTTAGTATTATTTAGACAAGACCGAGCTAACCTGTAGCTCTCCATGTGTTGTGAAACTATGAGTACCAGCCTACTTTGATGGTATGGCCATAGCATCGGGTTTCTTCTTATTGTCAAAAATGGTTGCCACTGTTGTCAAACTCCTGCAATATTTTATGCCACCTTGAAATCCAGATTTAACTTTTTTGCTTTATGTAAAATTGCCTTCTACCAGATACTTAGCTCCAATCCTAACGTCCTGGAGTCTTAAAGTTCACTATATATTGTAGTGGCTCTGTTGGGGCAGTGAGAAGCAAGCAGGGTGAAAAACTATTAGATGTGGTTCCATCAAAACAAAAAAAGTCTTGATATGTGGTACTCTCCTGGCAAGAATTGGCAGATCCACAGTTTAAAAAAAAAAGCCTGCATAGTTGCATCTATCAGAAAAGTCACACCCTGAATATTCTCCCATTATTTGCTGTTGTTACACCTACTTCAAAAGAACAGTGGTTTTCTGGGTAAAAGCAAACAAACAAAAATATTGTCAATCGTTTAGTCATTTGCTCACATGATACCAGCCTATGAGGTTTCCTAGGTAAAAGCTACTGAGGAAATAATTTGTGATTCTCTGATTTGTTTTCAAAAACCTGTATGTGCAGAGAACAGTACAAGTTATTTACAGATATTACAACAACATCAAGCCACCTGTAAATCACAGTGCTATGTTCTTATGACTAAGCAGGCATGGTGAGGCTAGAAACACACATAGTATCTATGTTAACAATAGTATCACAGTATAAACGATCTGAATGTCAGTGTTAAGGAAATTCTTGATGTGAAGTTAAAATCTGGCATAGTGTCCCGATAGTCTTGGGTTACTATGAAGTAGTGAACATAAAACATTCCATCCATTTCATCTCTGTTCTGAAAATTATCTCACCTCAGTCTAGACAGACGTTTCAATATGCAGGAGATGATGAAACTGCTTCTGTACTACTGTAACCATAAGTACTCACACCTCCATACGGAAATAGAAAGAGTTTGTAGGTTGCAGAGAGGTTTTATATATATATATATATATATATATATATATACATACAGAAACAGAATACAGCACTCCACTCTCTTCATGACATACAACTATATATATATATATATATATATATATATATATATATATATACATATATACACCCTCTTGTTTTGTGTGTCTATTGCTATTTTTTTTAT
>WWET01000450.1:164918-187251 GCA_011038615.1 Limnodynastes dumerilii | reverse complement strand
CTCTGTCTCTCTCTCTCTCTCTCTCTCTCTCTCTCTCTCTCTCTCTCTCTCTCGAACAAGACATCTGAGGTCTCTATTTAAAGAGTAGTTGTTTAAATGTCATTTAACAGTAAGTGATTTTGTAGCTAAAATATAACAATCATCACACAAATACAGTACTAACCTTATTGTTAAGGGATATAAATACATAAAAATGGTTGGATATTTATGAATGTTTGTGTTACACCCTCAGACTTGTATGCATCAGTACATCGCCCAAAAATTGAAGGGGCGGGGGTCAAACTGTTTACTAAGCTGACTGTTTGTCGATATGGCTAATAAATGGGCTGCAGAGTGTGCGTGTAGACGGATTAGAGCGGGCTCTTGGGACAGTCACATGCAGTGATACAATATCCTTTATTGTTACCCACAAAAACACATTTAATTTTTATATGAATGCAAATGAAAACTGCAGTACACACTATATTTATTTCTTTATTTTTAATAATGCTCCACAAGACCTGTGTAATTTAGTGCATAAACCTGCTGATGAAGTTTTCAAGCACTACCTTGTATACTCCTCTAGGTTCCACCAGCAAATAGGATATAAAAAAAAAGAAATCTAAACGTAATGAATATATTCTCTTTCCTATTGAAAAGACCACATGTATTTCTGACACTTTCAGATTGGCTTCAAAGAAATTCATTTATAAATATGGTAAATGTAGCTTAAAACTAAATGTAATACAATCCATTTTATTTGAAATGCAACAGTTAAGCCCTAATTCAATTAGCATCGCACCCACGGATTTTGGGGTGCGATGCTGTTTGTGCAAATGTTTTTCTTTCTATTTTTATACGCACCTCATAGAGGCACGCATAAAAAACGGCTACCGTAGTAGACAGGAAAATGGGCACCGCGAACATTTTCCCGTCTATTGCAGGCCACGATGCTAATTGAATTAGACCCTCAGTGTATTACAGCTATTTTTGTTATATTTGTTGCAGAATTTTTATTTGTTTGTTTTTTAAGGTTTGCCGGTGTATTCTGTAGCCTGGGGTCCCGATTCTGAGAAAGTCCTTTACCCTCTAGGAAAACAGCTGATCATTAAACCTCTTCAGCCAAGTTCCAAAGTCTTACAGGTATCAATTATCCGCTATTTATTTCCTGCAATTATTATTACTAATACTATTTAATAATATGTTTATTTACATTTTTTTATTTGTGATATATATATATGAATATGTACATTGTTATTTCACACTAAACATAACCTTCTAGATTTAGCCATCTCCCCATATTGTTTTATTTGTTTTAAAAATCTGTCCTAAAACCAGCAAGTAATACTATTGTACTTGGGTCCACCTCTCTGCCAATTTTCTGCATTTCACTTTACATCTTTCTGCAACCATATATCTTGGAAGAGATTATTTCCGTGACTAGAATAAAGGAAAAAGAAATGTTGCACATTATAGTGCGTTACTCTTGTTAATTGTATGGAATGGTAGGAAATTAATCTGGCATGCATCTCTGTCTCTCTCTAACAGTGGAAAGCTCATGATGGTGTCATTTTAAAGGCTGACTGGAATCCTGTCAATGACCTCATTCTATCTGCTGGGGAAGACTGCAAATATAAGGTGATGCACAAAACTCATTTTACTTAGTATTGTCAAATACCAAAATGCCTACGTACTTTTTTTTATGCTTAACAAATGTTATAATGGACTGCTTTATGGCTTACCACATTGTGAATCTAGAAGGTCACCTGGAAGCCTAGATGCCTTATTATATGCCATTGTTTTTACATGTAAAAAGCTGTAATGTTGACGGCCATTTCCATGTGTTCAGATCAGATAATCCTATAATCTTTCCGTGAAGCAAGTCTGCCAATCTCTGTATGTGTTTCTATGTGAGGGAAGCATCTCTCCCCTAACATGTGCAAGTGCTGAGGATTGACAGATAGTATTGTGGAAATTAGGTGTAAGACCATAATACTTAAAGTAGTTTACTCTTATAGTGCTTTGAGAATAGTCAACATTATTTAATTCATAAAAATTCATTACCTGTGTTAAAGGGAGGGAATTTTACATCCCTTTTAGAATTCACATTGAGAAATGTGTGTATTTCATAGATATACATGTTTTGTGGTGAATTCAATTCCATACTACCTAGTAACTAGTTATTAATACATTTATAACCATGTTTTCATAGAGCGCTGACATAAGATACATCAGCATTTATCAAAGCAACATAACATCCAAACATATTCTAGCAATTCCTAGTGTTAATAGTGATTTTACTCTTTGTTAGGAACCGCACACTTTAGTCTCTGCTTTTGCTTTTTATTAAAGGTTTGGGACAGCTATGGACGAGTCTTATACAGCTCACCACCTCATGAGTATCCCATAACATCTGTTTCCTGGGCACCTGATGGAGAATTGTTTGCAGTGGGATCTTTCCATACACTGCGTCTGTGTGATAAAACTGGGGTAAGTAAAGAGGAAATTAGACTTTGAAATAGTAAGAGCTTCCTTTGTCTTAAGCATCTTAAATTGCAGACATGTTCAAGTTTTACCTGGTGCTTTCTGGTTTAAATTTTTATGTTTTATAATTCAGTGACTAATTATGTGACAATGGAGGAGCCAGTTTAGGGATAATATGATTGATTTTAGAAATGGGGGATGGATGTCACTTATACTTGCCTGCTATAGTGTAGTTCATCTTAGATTCAGTAAATATTGCACTGATTGAATCCCCACTACATCCACACACCCATGCAAACCTCTTGGGAAACCACTCCTACCTATCGCACAGACATGTGACCACAGAACCCTGCTTGAAACATTTATTTTCATTACGTGTGCAGCCTGTTTTCCAATCCGACCACTCAGAAAACATTCACTTCACTCCAAATCTGGTCTGTTGTTTTTTGCATGAGTGATGAAAGATTTGATATCACATTTTAGATAGCACTGATATATATGGAAGCACATTTACCCCCAATATACCTCTGCTCGATACATGCATTTTATTTGTACATTTTTATTGATTGACATAAAAAATGGAAAAACAAGCAAAAATAACAATAAACCATAGTACTAGGACAAAGGTAACTCTGCTCATGTTTTACGTGTACCACGCAAAAGAGTGATTACATTTTCTGTACATAATCAGCTAGCAATGGCAATTATTCAGATTTTCATCTTCAACAATTGTAAATGTAACATATTATTTACGTAGAACACCATCATGCACAGAAATTATGAATGAACATTATGTGAAGAACGCAAAAGAGGATAAAGGGCCGTATGCCATTGCATATGCGGCCAGAGTTTTCCGATATGTTCTACTGTGCATGCGCAGTAATTCTGTTACATAATCTATGTTACTTGTTGCAACGTAGATTGCGTATATGCTGTCTTAAAGAGTCTGGGAGGCATCACCAGTGTTCTCAAGTCTAGCCAGTAGGACAACGTTTTATTTGCTGTGCTTTCCTACTAGTATAAACAAACTTACTGTGGTATACAGTGTCAAGTCAGTTATGTATGGCCAGTGCAACTATATAGGTACACTAAAAGGAGACGAGCCAAAGGGCACAGTGGGATGTGAATTAGGTATGTGTAGCTCTAAAATTATTCCAAACTTCAGCCCAGCAGACAGGTCCATAGAATATGCTCTATGTAGATTCTAGTGGTGAGTTTCTGTCACAGAGGAGGTAGCAGCCCTAGCATGCCTCCTATGTCAGGTCTCTTTCTTTTGGTTTATTTCAATCATTTAAAACTTACACAGATCTGACTGATTGGGAAGTACATTGGGCCTAGTGGTAAAATAGCACAGTGTGTCTGATGATGAATAATGTACAAAGAAACTAACAAAATAAAAATAGTAAATTCTAAATGTAGAGAAGATTGTGAGCTGGGACTTGCTTTGGCATGGAACTTTCTGAATACATGGAACTGACTTTACAATTATTTGTCAAATGTTTTTGAACATTTTCTTTTGAAATTTGCAAAATTAAACAGTGAATAAAACACCAACCACTGTAACACTGCAATGCAATTATATGCTTCATATTATACACAGGATAAATATGATATGGGTATTTGTTTTACCTATGCGTTCTTGTAAATAGATTGCTTTTCATTACAATCTTCATAAGTAATCTGAATTTACATTTTTAAACCTTTGCAGTTCATCAGGATAGAAAATAATTCACCCAACCCAAAGCATAATAACCATTTGCTAAACAGCCTTTCTACCTGTAAAATAACATGCAGGAATATTCCGTTATACATTTGCAACTATGTGAAAAGCCAACATGTCAGGTTTGTGTCCATAAACAATAAAAGTCCCTATGTAGGGTCATTTATCATGTGTTTTGTTTAAATAAAGAGCCAACTCACCTAGAGGCAGCCTCTGTGGACCAACATGCCTTGAAAACTGCTGGTCTCCGACATGCTTCCTAACAATAATACACAAAATGGTGGTTGCTAAATCAATTCATAGGTATACAGTCAGAAGCTTCTAAGGGAGGGGTAAGAAATATTAGTTTCACACATTTGCTCCCACCATTTTCAAAGTTTTAAATTATTTACATCTTTCTATTAGCAACCAATCATGGAAGTAAGGTGTGTATGAATGTATGCATGTATAAGTAATGCAGCTGCTTAAGCAGTTCAGTTTGTTTTCTGTTGTGTCACTTAGCAACCGTTCTTGCTACACGACTAATCCTGACTTGCGTGGCCATGTCCGTTACTAAATAACGCAACCACGTCTTTTGCAGACTGTCTGAAACCAAGTTCAACCAAAGGACGTGGCTGCTTCACTTAGCAAACGTTGCAGCCACACAAGTAGTCATGAGTCCTACCTGTTTGCTCAGTTACATCAGTCGCTAAGTGATGCAGCCAGAATCTTTTGCATAAAGACTGTTGGCAGAAGACACCGCTGCATGACTTACAGCCACATAAGCAATTAGGCTTGCCCCCAAGGGCTGAGGTTGCCAGTCTGACGCTTGCACAGGATAACTATAACATCACGCTGTCTGTAAAAACCATAATAGATTTATATGAATAAACCATACATAAAATGATTTTCATTTTTTCCATTAAACATTACAGCTTTGCATTTCTCGCTCCTACTCTTCCCTCACTTCAACTCTCTAGAGTCCCCTCTCTACACTAAAAGATTTGTTGTCCTATAATGTGGGGGATTCTTGTTCTTTGTGATCAAAAAAAGTGGTGCAAATATGGCATGCAGTAAAATGTAGTTTTGGAGGTAATAATGAAATGCCTTGAAAAGCTTGTTACAGCATTGTTCTGTTTAGTCACTGTAACGTTTTTCTTGTTATATAGTCCTTTTCCCTTATTTATTATTAGATGCAGCATTATAATAGATCAGGCACCTTTGCAGATTTAGGACTGGATTCACAACTACGTGTATTGGTAAGTTACGTGCTTATTTTTAAGTGCTGCGCTAATCCGCTCGCGTAGTAAATATTTTACGCTACCTACATAGCGTTTAGTTACATAGATTGCGTACATGCGGTCTTAAAAGACCGCATATACGCAATCTACGTAATGAAATGTTACGTAGATAACGTAAGATATTTACTTAGCGCAGCACTTAAAAATCGTCACGTAACTTACCAATACACGTAGTTGTGAATCCAGTCTTAGTCTTGTCACTAGCGCGTTATACTGCAGTGTGAGAGTCCTTACTGTAAACAATTACAACAGTTTTTAGTTCCCTTTAACTGCTTACTAGCAGAGGACACTTTCCTTTGCTGTATATGAGTGGTACATATTATAAGGAGAGAGTGGATATATTCCTGATTCTGGATTTAAGCAGAAATATTTCTGTTTTATATGGTCAGTCATTATTTTTTGTCTGATGGCACATTAATATGAAAACAGCTTTCTTCTATATTTCCAGTTGCACCCAACAAAACAGATGCACATTATTATATATTTTTTGTTAATATCTTTCTGGTGCCTAAATCCTAGATTTATCACATTGCACTTTAGGGTTTCTAGGGACTGTATTATTTGAGAACTTTAAACAGAGCATGGGCTATTTTATCATTACTTTCACAATGTTTTCCCACTTATTCAGATTTCTATTTTTAATATTTAGCATATTGTATGTGTTATCACTCAAACTACAATTTAATGCATCTCTAATCAAATTCTTTTTATGCACTTTAGACTTTAATGCATCCCATATTTCAGCCACTTTTTGATTTTAATTTGTTCTATGTTTTGTAGGGCATAGCACCATCCTTTATTAATTGCGAAGGAATATTATAGGATGATAGTCTGTGCATATTGGTAATAATTTATAAGAAATAGATACTAGGGAGTGTGTTTGTGTTCATGGTATTCTGTGTGATGCCATAAAAGGTTGAAGATTCATAAAAGAAGTTACTGAAAAAGTTTATTCTTATTATCAGCCACACTTATGCCAGTCAAGAAGACTATAAATCCCTAGGAAAAAAGTGATAGTCAGTGATACTAAGCTGCTTAAAGTGACCTCTAATTTTATATACACACACACACACACACACATCTACACAATCAAATATACTTTTAGAAATAAAGCACTGGGGACGCTGTTTGATTTCACCTTTATTAAAGCTGTTTGCCACATGGCAGCTTGAGATAGTGACTGTGGGGCGAAAAGCATAGCAACCGTCAGCCTCACCTTTGTTAAGAAGCAGCTGGGGATTGGGCTGAAGAACAGTACAGCAACAGATGACCTCAGCCATAGTAAGTTGTGGATACAATTAGGCCGATCCCTTAGGATGTGACCTTGCCACATCTCTGTCACATGCAGAATAGACACCAGATTTGTATGTTCGCATAAGCCCAACAAGCATGACCTATCAAATATTCGGGACTATTCAGTAAATGCTGTGGTAGCTTTAAACTGTACAACTGAATAATAAATTTAATGCATGCAGGCATGAGTCTTAGGGTCAGGCTGCAGGGAAGCATTCCTGATTCATCATTTGTTTCTAATGTGTTCTATAATTATAGCTATAAAGCAGTATATCTACTTTTTGTTTCAAATTACTCCTACCTATTTTGTGTCCGATGATTTCCATGGCAGTCAATTGTAAAACTCTATAGATCCTGAGTTATTTTTCTAATGATCCTTTGCTAGTTTGATACATTGTAGTTTAATAACTAAAAGTTGTGCTGAAGTGTTTAGACAGAAACGGGAGTTGTGATATTAGTGTTATTGAGACTGAATATGGTTAGGAAAAAAACTGCATTTTATCTCTTAAAATACTTCTCAAACACTGTTATAACTAAACAGGACATTCATTAGAAACAGGATTGTTTTACAGAAAAAATATGACGTTATATACTGAGTATATGGCAAGAGGACTATCTTCTTTGCATCACAAAAAAAAACCAACAAATATTTATAGCTCCACAGCACAGTAAATAAAATTTTAGCAACTTTAGAAAAGTTTAATTAATTAATACTGTTGCCAGTGCAAAGTGCTGTACGACACTTTTTCAGATATGAATGTGTTAGTGTTTTACTCCCTCTACTGGACACCTTATTTAATTAAGAAAAAAAAGAGTTAAAAGTACACAATAGTTTCCAGTACATGTCCGTGTCATTTCTGCCCATATATACACTGTGTTATAAAGTCCCTCTGACCTCTGTATAGTTTTCAGAATTCAAGGAGAAAGTAAAAGGTCCTGTGCCATTCATTGCTGGAAGTACAACATGTGCTACTGCTATTTCTGTGCTCCATTATTTAGCATTTGGTCAGTATTGTCATTTAATATTTGCTTTTACCCTGTTATGTGTTATATACCAATTAAGCTTAAAAAAAACCCAAAACAAAACGTTTTACTCTTTGTATCCGTCACTTTAAGAAAGTCCTAGACACAGGGCCAGATTTATTAAGCTGCGGGTCTGGAAATGTGGAGATGTTGCCCATAGCAACCAATCAGATTCTAGCTGACATTCTCCAGTATGTAATAGGAAAGTGAGAGCTAGAATCTGTTTGGTTGCTATGGGCAACATCTCCACTTTTTTAAACCCACAGCTTAGTAGATCTGGCCCACAGTCTTTCATGTCTTCTGGGTATAGCAGGTACTGTAGAACAATAATAATTAAAAATGCTAATTCAAAACAAGTATAATAAATCACTTTTGTAAAATTCATCCACCCTGGACAAATAACCAGTTATGGAAAGGATAGGAGATCTTTGATGCCTGGCAGTGTATGTATATGTGCTGAAAATGAAAAAGTAATGCCGTTCAGCTTTTGAGGGTACTTTTTATAACTAGCTTGATTAATGTTAAAATGTTGGCAACAACTGTAATGTATAATACTTGATTGTCATTACAGTTAAGATTCATGACTAGTGCTTGTACACAAGGATCTTTTGAAAACATCACCAGTTAAAGCACAGAATAAATGACATGTCTGTAATTTATCATTTGCTTTCATTTATAATCATTTATTAACAGACCTGAAAACTGCATAAAATTGTGACCTATGTGATTAAAGCATTCCCATAGCACTCTATTTTATGTTACTAAATATTAACACATCTGATTTTGGACAGAATAGAAATTGGCACAAACAGTAAAAAGTATGTATAGGAGTTACTTTAATTACATACATTTTTAGACGGATCATCAAAACATATAGGAGGTTGTAGCTATGTGTTAGATTGTACTGAATAGATTTTGCACATATATCTTTTTTGGTGTATTTAGCGTTGCACATGCCTTGAATATATGTGCTCATATACACTTACTGTGATCATTTGTACATAATATAAACATTTGACAGTTTACAAATATAGGGCAGTAAAACATTGGACAGTGTGGTTATACAACTTTTATGTAGCAGCTGAAAAATATTCAGTCACGCAAGTTTTGGACATAGTGATTTCCACGGACATTGTCTGACACTGGTGCATGTATGTCTGAACACATTATGGATGCTGAAATGTCAGCTTAAATCAGTGCACGCAATATCAGCATATTTTGTGTTCTAAGTACTCACAAAATATACCTTAAAAATAAACAGCTCTTTATCAGAGCCACTGTGTTTCTTTGCACATTTTAAAACAACTTTTGCCTAGTTAACTAAAAAATTGTAGGTATATAGCACCTACCTACTGAAACCAAAGGGAACTTCAAGCTGCTTCCTTTGCCTATGTGTCTGCAGGTATCCTACTGCTCTTGGGAAGTGTGTGGAATCATCACTTAGCCCTTATTCATTCCTGATAAGTTCATTCATTTAAATGAATGACAATCTCAGTAATTTACAGTATATCCATACCAATAAGTTAAAGGGGTGACTAAAGCGATTTATGTTTCCAGTTGTACATTTCAAAATTGTACAAAGTAAAGTATAGATGTGTTTACACAGTTTACTCCTGAGTTTCAGATGAAAATACTTAATTGCAGCCAATTTGGACATATTGATTTGACCCCTGGTGTGATTATTAATAATAATGATGAGTCTGCGGGTGCTACTGAAACTAGAAGGCTTTCTAAAAAGCAATTAATATGTGGTGTGTGTCTGCTTAACCTCAAAAATGGTGTAAAGGTCCAATATGTTTATATCTTGTTAGTGGCGTTTACTGCATTGCATTTTAGGGCAAATAAACGTTTTACATGTATAGCCACCCGTGTGTATGCTATGTGTGTTAAGTAATCAAATAAGAGTAATAAAACTGAGCTTTGTGCGCTGTTTTAGATTTAAAGTGATTAATTGTAATATAATGCTTTGAAATGTGCTGTTTAAACTTGCGTTATTATACATTGATATAAGCAACATGAAATTAGGCTTGGTAAGTAGCCAAAGGCTGCAGAGAGGTGAGGGTTGAGAAGAGGTTAGCTGAGCTGGAACAAACAAAGAGACTCCTGAATCAGCAGTATCAACAACTTTGTTTTTTTCTTGCCCCCAGGCAATGCTGCTAGAGATTTTCTTTGAATTAATGTCTATTATGTCCACACTTCGGGTACATAGAGATGTTTGTTATAGTTTATACTTTTTTATATATATATATTTCACCGTGCTCCATTTGATAATGTTTTCATATCTGGCAGTTACACGTTAAATTACCTAAATATTCGTAATCTAAACCCTGTTGGGCAATTTTTTAAATAGTACACAGTATCTTTCCCTATTTTACCCATATTCCCTGATCGGTGTGTGGAGATAAATGACAATGTCTGACACGAGGGGCCCCAGCCAAGCCCTCTGGCAGAGTCATTAGTTTTCAGCCATTAAATCATTATCTTCTTAGACAACTCAAACGTGCTCTTGAGAGTACAGCCTCTCTTTCTGTGCCAGATTTGTTTTCTGTTTAATATGATCCCATCTACTCGTCATGTGACACCAAAACTTAAAAGAGATCTTTATTTTCCACTAAGGGAAACTGGGATCGGTTTTATACCTTTGCACCATTTAGCATTAAATTAAAGGCTCATAGCGTTTAATAGAAATCGCTTTTGCCTGTAAACTGTGTATGATGGTGTATTGACATGGCTTTAATACATTAGAGGAAGTTCTGCAAATTGTTTTACATTTATTAAACTATATTATGGTTGAAAACATCACAGCAAAAAAAGTTTTGAACAAAGTAAAACATTTAATAGATATGGTTGGAAAGTCATTTTTTTTTACATGATTCTAAAATTTTTTTGCTGCTGTAACTTATTTAAGAAACATTTAACAACCTACTTATCACTTAAGCTGACCTTCCAATGGGTATGGAATTTGCCAAGCGCAAGTGTATAATGACTGTTAGATTTGGATAGAATTAAATAGTTAAATAGTCCTAGAAAACAGATTTGTTCATTAGCTTTGCTTCTTCGGTTACGATGTTACATATAGTGTTACTTAGTGTTAATTATAGCTAAAATGTAGTAGATCTCTGTTTTGGGGATTTTCTCCTTCGTGCTTCTGTTTTCTGACCTGTCAAAGATACTTGTGCATTTTGTTGTATAAATATCATTTTATATTATATTTGTCAGTGGACCAGAACCAAACTTAAGTTTACGAGCCTTCTGTTTGAGCGCATGTGAAGCCGCTCATTCGCTTGCCCAGAGTACCAAAGCCAAGAGCCTGTCTAAAGCTTTCCAATCCACCCTCACTTAAAATGGGGATGGATTGGATGTTTGGGAAGAGCGACATACAGAGAGTAGTTGTAAAAAAATAACTTGCACCAACACCAGCGTTCCCTGGATCGCACAGATTACATTATGACATATCCAAAAGAAAAATGGTGGCAATTCTGAAGTGTTGAATGGTACATCAGCACGGCTGTACTATACATTATAATGCCCAGTCACGCCCACTCATAATAGCAACCCAGGCCCTGCTGAGAGCTGTCACAGGCATCATTTCACTTATTCTGCAGATGACAGAATGTGTTCCAATCCGGTCAAAGGCTTTTCAAGGAAACAAGGAGACATTTGGATCAGGGTCTGGTACAATACCTTATACTCTGTAACCCTGAATTATGGTTTTGTTTTGTTTTTTCTTAAAATTTTTATTTTTTAAGTTCAACTCATACATTTTGTTTTATCATATCAACTGCGAAATAAAAAAAATAAAGTATGTTCATGCAAGATAAAGGGTAACATATACAGCCTCCTGAATTATGTTTACAAGAAATCAAACAGCGATTCTGAAACTGGTGCATTTATTAAGATTAAAACCACCAAAGTGAACACTTTTCCAAACCAGCACTTTTCAAATCACCATCCTGTTTTTTTTTTTTTTTGTTTACGAAAGAACATACAAATCACCAGATTTATGATTTGCAAGACCGCTGTCAATCTGCCATTCAAGCTGCTTCTGAGTGGCGATTTTGCTGATATCGCTGTTAACTTTCCTGTATGTAATACTGTTGCCTATACAAAGGGACTTACAAGTGACAACAACAACGGATTATAATTTAAAAATAAAAAAAATAATTTGCAAATTAAAAAATAAATCCTAATAGTTTATTAAATAAAATTTTACATAAAACAAAAAAAGAATAATCAGAAATCAAGCAGGAAAAAAATGGAATATCCATGCTCCTGTCAATTAGCTGCTCACAACCCTATTAAAGTTAATGAGGAAGACCCGGATTCACAGATCTGTATTTACTATGTGCGCATTTTTACGCACACACGTAGCGAGGCAACACCCATGACACCCCTCTCGGCCAGGTTTTCAGTGACTTACGCCTCCATAGGGCACCCATAACTCTACGTGTGTACATACGTGCGTATTTATCTAAATGTGCCCTCAAATGCCCATTTAAATGCCTCCCCATGCCCACTTTCACGTAGCTTCTACTGTACGTAAAAAAAAAAAAAAAACAACACGCCCCTCCGCACATATGTCCCTAAGTGCGATTCACAAGTTCGGGCCTAAAGTACTTATGTGTGCAAATACTACGTAATTAGCGTGGAAAAAGGTACTACACATGCACAGTTAACCCACTCCTAAAAATACGCATGCAACCCCACGCAAAAACAAATCTGTGAATACAGCCTGAAGTGCCCAGGCTTTTATAGTGCTTGTGAAGGGATACAAGAGAGAGGATGATTTTTACATTTGGCGCTTTGGAAACAGAATCCGCTATCTTATAAATATAAACCGCCAATGGTTTCATACACACTGTGGGCGGTTTGCAGGTTTAGAAACTGCCAAACATCCCCAGAGGTTTTAAATTGACACAGTAAAATGCCCAATACTAAATCTGCCGGTTTGGGGCCCAAACCCCTGGACAAACCGCTTTAGTATATCTGCCCATATATCTTTAAAGTGATTCTTTTCCAAAAGTTTTGCAGGAGATTTTGTGGCAACTTTCTATACATATATAGTCCCCTTTATAATTCACAGTAGAGCAGTGGTTTCCAAACCTGCTCTTAAGGCTCCCCAACAGTACATGTTTTCCAGATCTCCTTGCTCGAGCAAAGGTGTGTTCATTATTGACTGTTTAAAAGATCAACAGGTGGTATAATTATATACCTTGTTCTGTAGGGAGATCTGGAAAACATGCACTGTTGGGGAGCCTTGTGGACTAGTTTGGAAACTTATGCACTAGAGAGAACATTACATTATATGTTTCTGACCCATAGACCCCACCCCCCCTTCTCCCAATTTTTTTTTATTTTTACTAAATTTACATTCATTAAATAGCAGCGAGTTTTACTTTAAACACATAACAGCATGATACATGTTTAGATGGAGTCCTTAGTGTGGTCTGGGTCTGGGTAGTTCCATCTTGGTGAATGTTGCCATCTTTTAGAAGTAGAGACAGCCGAAAACTGATTTTCATCTGTCTCACGAGCAGGGGAGTCTTATTGTTAAGCTGCAAGAAAGGGAGTCTTAGGGTTAGGCTTCAGAGAAGGGTTAGGAATAGGGTAATGAAAGGGGAGGGTTAGGGAAAGGATTGGAGTAAAACTTACACTTGCCTTTCGGAGCTCCGTCTTTGCTGTTCTGGGGATTGATTGCTTTGCCTCTGCGAAGTTCAGAACTGGCTGAGAGATTGGCCCTTTCGAAAAAGTGGCGTTTGCAGCAGTAACCCACGCACATTACAACTTGTTAACTAAACACTAGCTACTGTATCTTAAATGCTATTTACAAATAATATACTTGGTTGTCTAATATAAGAACACTAGTAGAATTCAAGAATCTGGATCCGGGTTTGATGCCAGATCTCCGCTGGGTGCAGCTCTCCCTGGGAAGGCATGGGGAGGTCACTCTTCTTGCTTGTACGGACATATGCTTTGTGGACCCTACCTTTTAAACCTTCTGCATCATCCACATTTTAAGCAAGCACATCATAAAGATTTGAAGGCACATCATAGGGGAATAATTTTCCACTTTCTGTCCTGTCATCAGAAATAATCCCAGGACAGAACTCTGGATCTAGTTCTGTCTTTAAAATGTTATGCTTCCACATGCGCTTTAACAAGAAGTAGGTATTTTGTGATCATAGCGACTAAGGGCACCAGATCCAGAGTTACAATATAAGAGGAAAACAGGTAGAAGTTTACACATGGGTAAAACCATCCTGAGAGGGAGGCAAATACATTAAATTTTTTCATGCAGGGAGAATACTTGGCTTTTGCTTATTCCACATAAATACTAAAATGTTTTACTTTTAGGGACTGATTCAGAGATCACGGCAAGATGCGTTCGTATTTTTGTGAAAGGATGAACTGCGCATGTGTAGTAACTTTTGGTACGCAATCTATGTTGATTATTCGCTCGTAAGTCCAGTAGGCACGGACCTGTGTATCGCACGTGTGTATGTACGCACGGATCTCCCACGCGGGGGAGGCATTTTAATGACAGAAAGTGGGCGCGACTTTCACGAATCGCAAGCATGGAGGACACATACGCACGCAACTGCACACAGGAAGATACAAGTGGTCTATAGAGGTGTAAGTCTACGAGAGCACGGATTTGCGAGAGGAGTGTCAGGAATTTTGGTGGGTTTTCCTTGCTACATGTGTGCGTTTATTTGCGATCACAAATGCAAATGCATCTCTGAATCAGCC
This sequence comes from Limnodynastes dumerilii, assembly GCA_011038615.1. NCBI lineage: Eukaryota > Metazoa > Chordata > Amphibia > Anura > Limnodynastidae > Limnodynastes > Limnodynastes dumerilii. Next base: position 172,722 of record WWET01000450.1, on the reverse strand, counting down.
CCTTAAACTTGGGCTAGGAAGCAAAGGCGTAACTAGTATGGGTTTTATAGGGCATGTTCCCTAGGCGCTTATGGCTTTGGAGGCGCATATTTATAGGTCATATTCCCTACAAAACACACACAAAAAGAAAGAAAATGAAAAAATACCTTACCTTATCTTACCTTACTCTCTGCGTCTGAGAGCAACTGCAGCGCGGCATCCTCCAATCAGTGTTCAGCCGCACAGCGCCGGCCTATAGGGGACACTGCAAGATTAGCTCACTCTCGCAGTGTGTCATGTGACCGGCGCTGTCTGGCTGAACACTGAGAGGAGGATGCCGCGCTGCAGTTGCTCTCAGACGCAGAGAGTAAGGTAAGAGGGGTTCAATCTTTGTTTTCCTGGAGGGAGGGGGGCGCCATTTGGGCATTTGCCCTGGGCTCCATTTGGGCTAGTTACGCCCCTGCTAGGAAGCCACACCAAACTCTTATCCATTACAGTCGTTACTATATGACGTCTGCTTATCACTTCATGTTGCTTTCTGGCTCCTCTTGATTTTCTGGAGTATTACAAAGCCAGATCTTCTCTGTGACATCTGCCTCCCCTGTCGCTGTCTTTGGGGTTCTCCGTTTGTCAATAATCTTTCTGTGTAGATTGATGGACCTGATATTGTTTGGAAAATCCTTAAAACCCTTTTCAGATTCATGAGCAGCAAAACTTGCTTTTCGGAGATCATTGCTGATGTCTTTACTCTGGCAAATGTGCTGAAATCGCTGATTTTATATAAGGGTTATGGCACTGTGCAATCTGCAAATAACAGACTGCATTTGATTAGCAACACCTGGGTTAAATGACTTTCTTTAACCATATGGAAGCAGTTAGTGCACTTACTGTTTTAACACATGGCTTCTCCATGTTAGCTTGTAGTTTGTTGGGAGAATAACCACAAAATAATTTTGTCATCAGTTATATGTTATATAAAATGAAATATATTGTTATATACACACAACACTCTATGTGCAATTACATACATTCATATACATACATACAGTGTATATATTTTGGTGATGGAGGGTTGTTTTGTTTTGAGGGACTTGATAGGTGCATTAAGATGGTCCAATAGCCAGGTTAATGGCAAGAGTGTGCACATTGCTTGATTCCAGGGTGATCTCCTGGCCGCGTTGTGCCATTGTAAGTGGATCAGCACAGCGTTGGTCAGATTGTTTAAATATACCGGCCAATTTGACTATTGAGCAAGTGCGTTTTTGGGCCATTTTGATAGAACTTCAACAAACCATTTCATATTACTGGCTAATTGGTGTGATAATTATATAGGACTGGATCCACAGTTGGGGCTAAATTTCGTACCTTCGCAACCGCTGCGCGTTGGTGATCCCCAGCCCCGCATGTAGGAGACCAGATAATTCCCCCCCCCGCTCTCCTACTTGCGAATTGGGGATCTGTCACCAGGATCCTACTTTAAGTATTCTAAATGCATCTCCAAGCGTGCAGAATATTGAATTGTATGTAAGGGATCAGCCAAGCCCTTACTGTACAATTTAAATGCTTATGCCCACCCCCCATGCATTTCTCGTACACATGGGGGTGGGCACACAGAACACAGCAGATTTCAACAGACTTCCGTACGGATCTGTGCATCCGTCCCATATTGTTTAGCCTGCTTTATAAGCTTGTAGTTGTTGATGTTGTTTAGCTGTTTGAAGAAATCTGCACTCATGTCTTTAAAAAGTTCTACCGGGCGTGTTCCATAGCTTTAATTAATTCAATAGGTTTTTTAACACATACTATGAAATATATAAATGATATATGAAATTACAATTTACTTTGTCTTGCCTGCTTTTTCTCAGTCTATTCTGATGGCTTATTCAGATGTTTGAAGCTGTGACAGGCAATATCTCTACAAGGTAAAAAAAACCATGTGTGAAAATGTTGTGCTGACATTAAGAAGGCAGCCTTAACATTTGGTGCTATTTACCATAGCATAACTGTTTGGTCCACCAATCTCAATACAGAAAGTTATTAAATGAATCCAGCTGCCATCTCCTCCTTCTGAAACAACGGCACTACCGTTTACCAGAGGTAGAATCTTGATTCTGCTGCTTTAATGTCTTTATTCCTCCTCCTGACAGAAATGTTGCCAGTGGCAGTGAACAAGTGGTGTAGGGGTTGTAGTTGTGGAAAGGGGATCAGGGTGAGCAGGGAATGAGTCACATGCCACCACACTGATTACTACTTGAAGAGAACCAGACCAGGCTTTCTGGTCAACCCAGACTTTTTCAGTGTACCTGATGTAATGCTGCTGATTCAGCAAATTGCTCCCTGAGGATTCATCAAAAAACAGTTCTTGTCATTAACCCTTCCTCTGCATATGTCCTTCATTATACAAGTTAATTCAATTACATACATGCTCTGCCTTTGTTTTTGTTTTCTTTTCCCTGTAAAAAGTCCTTGGGTGAAACCTGAATAAACACACACTATGGGCCAGGTTTACTAAGCTGCGTGAAAGCAAAAGTGGAGATGTTTCCCATAGCAACCAATCAGATTCCAGCTCTCACTTTCCTATTACATACTAAAAAATGTTAGCTAGAATCGGATGGTTGCTGTGGGCAACATCTTCACTTTCCCGCAGCTTAGTAAATCTGGCTCTATATGTGAAAGCATATACAAAATAATACAAAGAGTATTGGCAGTCCCTGTGTTAAGATCAATATAATGGGTTTTTTTTTTTAACAAGCCAGGTTAGAGGTAGAGGGCTCAAATTAATGCCTGATCTGTCCAAAATGGCTCTGATTTTCTGGTTTTGGGAAAAAAAAGGTCATTGTTTTAGTTAACCACTATTTTATTTTTGTTTTATTGCTTTTTTTATTCTGGTATTGTGCTTGTTTATTAATAATAATAATAATTATAATAATTATAATAATAATAAAAATTAACAATTATAAACTGTATCTACAACTTTAGTTTACTTCTATTTCAATGTGTTTGAATCACAACTGATTTTCTGTTTTTGTTTGTGTTACCATGCTACAAAAGTGGACCTCATCCAAACTTAAGAGGAATTATACTTATAAAGGACCTGTTTTCCATTACAAGTGGGTGTGGCTTCGTATTACTATGTAAAATGTAGGCATTTCCTCTCTCTGTGTACAGAAGCCAGACTTCCACGCTGCCAGAAAACTAATAGTAAGCCAGGCTATCGGAATGTCAGTCCATGCAAGGGGAACAGTTAACCTGTGATTCGTGGCCATTGCAGCCCTGCTGTTGCTATCCCTATCACAGTGGAAGGGGGATGAGTAGATAATGCTAGTTTAAAAAATAAAACAAAAAAACTTACACAATTCATTGTGTTTATGAATATGTGTAAAGTCATATTTTATTGTGTATGCGTGAAGGTCTACAATACCATAAATTGCACTACCACAGTTACACCCACATTACTGTCCCAACTTCCACACTAAATCACACTTGCTATTCTGGTGTCATCTTTAACTACTTCTCTATAAGTTCTTTCCCATCTGACCCTTTGTTTTCACATCTGAATTTTATTTATTATTGCTCTAGTATGCTTTGTCACACATTAACATGCACTGTAAAACAAACCAGTAACAATAATAATATTGCAGTTATTGCTTGTATTGCTATTAGCATGTTGTATGTTTGAATGTTTTATATGCAGAATGCTGTTTGATTTGAGAAATTATGAATACACCTTGAACAAATAATAGCTTCTTTAAAAAAAAAATACAATATAATTATTGGTTTTTATGTCTTTCTAATGTCTGCTTACTGATCAATCTTTAAATAAAGCATGTATTTTCTCACAGGAATAGGAAGAGTGATGTCACAGTAGCTCAAATGACTGCATTCTGTGTTAAAATATTGTATTTTATGCTCATATTCTTTTGGGATTTTGTTGTTGGAATAACATAAAAAATATACAATTTCTCTGGTCATGGATAGTTTGTATTCATGTCTGGAATAGCTTCTTCAGCAGTTTTTTTTATTGTCTAGAAGATTTTATTGGCAGCATTCCATGTGTCTTTACAATAGAATTTAGCCTCCAAATGATTTACATGGCTACTTAAATACTTCTAACAGTGTAGGCAATAAGTAAATTCCTATACCTTTTCATGTGCTTTTTACAAGCCTTTTGGAAATTAGAAACTCCATGGCTGAGGTGAATGTAAAAAACCACATATGCAAACTTTGTTACTTCTAATTCAAGCCCTGCTGTCAATAACTAATATTCATAGCAACACCATGGACCGGATCCAGATTTAATAGCGTCAGGTGATTTACGCACGCAAGGTGCGTAAATCACCTGTCTGAACTGGAGGGCGCATGCTATAGTAATCCTAGCGTTTAAAGAATCGGACGGAACTTTGTAAAGTGTACAGTGTGGGAGGGGGCTCCCACACTGTAGCGGATCAGCGGTCATACGGACTGCTGATCCGCCCATCACATTTAAGGCAGGCTTATGGCAGCGTAAGCTGGCATAAAGCCCGCACGACAGAGGGGAGTGACAGGGGGTGTGTACTCCCCTCTGTCTTGCGGAATTTCAGACCCCCGCGCGCACGGAAAGCACGCGGGGGTCTGGATCCGGTCCCATGTCCTTGGGCTAGATTTACTAAACTGCTCAAATGGCAAAATGAAGATGTTGTCCATAGCAACCAATCAGATTCTAGCTGATATTCTCTATAATGTGATTGGGAAGTGAGAGCTAGAATATTTTTCATTTATAATCTCTCCTGACCTTTCTATCTATTAATGTTATTGAGTGAGTGTCCTATGTGATATTTTCGAGCTACTATCTAATATTAAAATGGTCAATAGCCATAATAATGTAATCTGTGTCCCCATATTCCAATTCCACAACCCTTACAACCGACTGATATATAGTGCAGTTAGCCAGTCTTATGCCACAAATTTTCCTAGATTTCATATGTAGTAACTAATCACCTCTAGTACCTTAGTGTGAATATCCAATCTTTTACTCAATATTCATATGGTGTGAAGAAATGTTGATCATTCCTCAGAGTCCATAGTTTCTCATTTGTAATACTTTGGGATCTGACTTCCTTCTTCTTATTTTAAATCTGTCGTTTTCTCTTATCCTCAAATAACAAGATAGAAATAAGAACACAATCTTGCTTAATACCATCAGGAAAGGCAAGTATATTTTCTGGCTATATACTCACACCCTCAATCTCTTTTACTTCCACATAAACATCAATCTTTATAGTTTTTTCCCCTTTCCTTCTTCTTTATTCATGTAAGATACAAATTACGGCCAACACCGTGGTGTGATATTGCTAGTACACCATTGCCTTCTGGTTCCTTATAATGAGCTCACCCTTTGTATATCTTATGCTTAGGTGTATCACAACTGTGAGTACATTAAAAGGAAACAAAAGGTAATAGTGTATTAGCAATATCACACCAGGGTGTTGGCCATAATTTGTTTCTTAAATGAGCTGGAGTAAAGAAAAGAGAAAGAAACTATAAAGATTGATGTTTATGTGGAAGTAAAAGATATTGAGGGTGTGAGTATATAGCCAGAAAATATACTTGCCTTTCCTGATGATATTAAGCAAGATTGTGTTCTTATTTCTATATTGTGATTTGAGGACAAGAGAAAACTACAGATTTAAAATAAGAAGAAGGAAGTCAGATCCCAAAGTATTACAACTGAGAAACTATGGACTCTGAGGAACGATCAACATTTCTTCACACCATATGAACATTGAGAAAAAGATTGGACATTCAAACAGCGAGAGATAAACTGTGAAATTTTAGCACCTATAATCTCTGGTAATAACTTGTATATTTTTTTATTCTGCTTATTGTGCATTGTTTGTTCATAAGATAGAAATAAGGGGTATTGGGGGAGGGCAGAGAGTGTGTTACTCTAATACATTGTGTTAACCAATTCATTTTCTAATTTGCTATATTTTTTTTTTGTCCACATGAGTGAATTACACTTTTCTGACACATGTATTTAGCTGTTTTTTAGCCTCTTTTACTTTACAATCTAAAACATCCATAAATCATTTGTTTTATAAGATTAAACCTCATTTGCTTTAGAGTACTACAGCGTGATAAAATACCTGTTCACAATCCATGTGACTGTGGTTTGTTGAAATAATTTACCTGTTTCTGTTAAATATATATTTTTTCTGCTAATCTAAAGCTTTCCTTGTCAATTTGAGGTTTGCATCAGTTAGAAAAGCTTGTTATGCTTATCCAGTCCTTCAAACCACACTCCATCTGCGCTGCCTGTTGAAATTACTTTCACATGTGTTTATATTGTCTATATTATGCAGAGGTTCATAAATAATATGTGTTCTTTTTTATGTCAAAATGCATAAAAAATTAGAGAGCCCTTGACTTAACAATGCAGTTTAATATTTTTAGCAGTTCTAAATACCCACAGCAGTGTATTCATAGAAAACTAATTTAAAGTTAATAAGCTGGAATGTCAATAAAAAAATAAATATATATTTTTTTTGTTTTTCTTCACAAGCAAAGGACCCGATCCAGCATTAAGTATGAATTACATACACAAATCTCTGCAGATAATTCCTGATCCTATATTTTGCATGTACGAGAGGGGTGCACGTCCCCTGCCGATATATATACTGTACACACATTTCCTGTAGTATTACAAGATCATTTTTAGTGACACATTCATAACATATTGTGGAAACAGAGCACAAAATCATTTATTGTAATCTCAGTGTGAGGGAGGTTTCAACTCTTGTAAACATATCCCTGTTGTGATAAAGTAGTAGGCATTCAGATTTTCACTGCAAGTTTCCTTCTCTTCTGCCAAATATTCCTTGCAAGTGAGTCATATTTCTAATCATTTTGAAACACATGGGAATATATAATAAGAATCATTCAGTAGTTATTACTGGTCTGTTATCCCACAGAATTTATTACAAACCAAGTGCTAAGCTCCTTTAATTCCCTGCATATTTGATAGCAAATCCTCTACTAGGCACATGGGAAGGTAAAACAAGCTTTTCTGCTTTCGAAGAACAAGTGGAATACAACAGTACGCGTGTAGTGGGAAATAGAAGTGAAGCAGCTTCCTTATTTCAGCCCCTTTATTTTACCTCTGGAGATTGAGCTCATGCTAAACTTCCTACAGGGCAAGATATCACACAGATGTCTGTAAAACGAACACCACCAACCTGTCATAGTTCATCATCCTTTTTTTATATATACACTCTGGAGATTGAGCTCATGCTAAACTTCCTACAGGGCAAGATATCACACAGATGTCTGTAAAACGAACACCACCAACCTGTCATAGTTCATCATCCTTTATATATATATACATATATATATATATATATACACGTGTGTGTGTGTGTGTGTGTGTGTGTGTGTGTGTATGTGTGTGTGTGTATGTATATATGTATGTATGTGTTAGGGACCTTAGAATGTAGCTCCAATGTGGCAGGGATTGATGCAAATGTGAACTATTCTCTGTAAAAGTGCTACAAAATCCACTATATAAAAACTTGTTCATAAATAAATAATAAATAAATATACTCTTGTCCACCTGCATATTCCTGTCAGTCCCCTGTTTTCTGCAACCCATAGCCAACTACAGAATGTACCCAGGACTCCATAATCTCTACAGGGCTGTGATAAACTTCTACTACTCAAACTGAAGTACTTGGGCATTTAAGTACTAGTGAGAGCATCAATCTCTAAGGAAAAGGTAGCTTTCTATAGGTGAATACTTCATTATCTAAAAGTTTATCACCCACCAACAGGTACTTTACACAAAGAAAGA
>WWET01000450.1:131420-163557 GCA_011038615.1 Limnodynastes dumerilii | reverse complement strand
ATTTATTTATTTTAACATACATACACACACACACATATATATATTTAGAAGGAGCACTTTACAATAGATTTATTACCACTCCTAACAAATAACATTTTTCCTGCTCCTAGGTCTGCCACCATGTGTGATTCCAATGACCTCCAATGCACCTCTCCATTTTTTTTCAAAAATGTGTTATTTTTATTTTTTTTGTATTTTATTTAAATAAACTACTCTGCTGTGTTTAAGTGTAAGTCCTATTATTACCATTATGTACCTTATGGAGTAAACATATTGAAATTTTATTTTTGTTGTAGGTGGGGGCCCAAGCTGACCTTTTGCACCTGGGCCCATGATCGTTTAGCTACGCCCCTGGCTAGAGTTGTGTGCACTGTACATGGCCAGAAAAAGGTGTTGCACATACATAATTGTTTGCATGAGTTTTTTGCAATCTAGACATACACAAGCTTGTTTTCAAAAGGTTGTCTGGAGTGTTCCCTTGTTTCCCTCATGTAATGTTCAGTTGAAACATAAGTAACTGTGCAAAAAAAGGTTACACACACACAACGGAGTTCCGGCACCTTTTTTCAATGTATTTTCCAAGTTTTAAAAGTTTCAGCGGCAAAATCATTAAAACTGTACATGCGGCTGCTTGTGTGTTGAGTGCGATGCGTGCCTACTTCGTCTGTGCTGGTTGTGATGGCACTGCTTGGCTTGTGGTGCTGTTCGGCTAGTGATTGGTCATGTGGGGACGCATGAGTTGATGTTTTCTTACAAAAAAAGCACTTGTTTTCTGTTAAGAAGTCTGTTGAGAGACTGTGGGCCGTATGCAGAGCTCCGGGCGCATTGCATATGCGCTTGGAGTTTTCCGATTTGTTTTACTGCGCATGCGCAGTAATTTTGTAACGCCGTCTATGTTTCTTTTTGCAACGTAGATGCGGTCTTTAAGACTGCTTGCGCAGTGAAACAAATCGGAAAACTCTGCATACGGCCCACAGTATCATTGTGCCCACGTTGTGTGTCATTAACAGGGCTTTCTGGGTATTGAGATATATTGCTCTGTACATTAATTTTACATGTATTGAGAAAATTAAATTACATTGAGAAGATTTGTTTGACTAAATCAGTGAGAGCATAGCATATCTATAGCATAGTTTTTTGTGTGCTAAAGAAGAAGCTAACTCCTTTAAAGCTCATTTTCAAAACCTTCATTATAGTGAAACTAAATATCTGAGGTAATTGTGTGCTTTTGCTCATATTTTCAGCTTTTTTTTAGTTACCGTATATTTTCTTTTATGTACCAGCATACAAACCATGTAAATAAACATGCTTTTATTAAACATTATTATGGTTTGAATGTGTATAGAGATGTATGTATTTTGCCAGTAGAGGTTTTTTTTCTACTATAATCTTAGTGGTGCTTTCATTTTTTGTGCCATGAACATTTAAGTGATTCCTTTTAGTACCGTGTCTCAATAAAATAAATTGACTAGCAGTATTTCAAGCAAGTCCTTTAGGTGCACTTGTCTGCTTTCATTATATGTATATGTCAACAGTTGAAAAGCTTCCCAGGAGCTTGATATTTTGTGGGTTCCTACGTACTGTAAAAGAAATTACAGTGCTTAATATGGCAAATACATTAAATATTCTTCCCTTAAGCTCAAAATGATATATCCTGCATTTTGTGTTTGGACAGATTTTGTCTTAAACAGATGGCTTTTTTGTTATTGTAGTTATTGAATAAAGTTCCTTTTCAGTTTTTGATTAATGAGTGTTTTAATTAGCTTTGCATCTGAGCTCTATTTGGTAAGCTTGACTTGTCTTTCTTCTGATCAATCTTAATAGCCCTGCGTATATTGCTAATGTCTCTAGCAGCATTGAACTGCTTGCAGTGTCGTCATCTATTCATATTCATTGAAGCGGCCCTGACCTCTGCCACGACATCTTCTGTTGTCTGATATCCAGCTGTTTCAGGTGTGCTTAGTCAAGGGCAGAAAGCACCACTTTTAAAGTTCAGCACCCTCTTTTCATCTGTTTCCAAGAAAAGGTTGTTAAATGTGATTCCAACATATGTATTATACAGGCTTGCTTTAATATGAAAACCTTTGTTAATCTTTCAGTGGTCCTATGCCTTGGAAAAGCCCAATACTGGCAGTATCTTCAGCATTGCTTGGTCTGTAGATGGAACACAGGTTGCTGGGGCTTGTGGGAATGGCCATGTTATCTTTGCTCACGTCATTGAGCAGCACTGGGAATGGAAGAACTTTGAAGTAACTTTGATCAAAAGACGTGCAATGCAGGTTATATATTATTTCATACTTGCATGAACATGCTATTTTGTGCCTATTATATATATATAATTTTAGATTACAAGATAGTGATCGTTATGACATGTACTATAATTCTCTTCAAGCTCCACAACTTATAAGGTGCTCTCCTCCTTCACTACTCCCTAGCTCTCTTCCCTTATCTCCATCCACACTCCTGCCCGACCTCTTTGGACTGCTGCCTCGACTCCAACCTGATAACTACCTCTCACTCCCGCATCCAAGGCTTCTCCCAGGCTGCCCCTCTGTACAGGGACAACCTACCACAACCTATCAGGCATTCCAACACCCTCCATACCTTCAACGCTTCCTTCTGTTTGTTCACCCCCTCCCACTTAGCATGTTAGCTTTTATGAGCATGTCCCCCCTCCCTCTTCTCCTCACCCCTCTACCTTTTCCTCATTAATTCCCACCTTTTATCTCTACTGTCTATCTGCTTATTCATCTGCTCCTACACACATCTCTATTTTCCGTACATACTTGTCTGCTATATTTGTACTGTAATTTATTTTTGCAGTGTACTTGTATTCCTTATTTATTTGAATTTGTACCCTGTCTGTAAATTGTGTTGTATATGTTTTGCCTTAGTACAGTGCTGCGGATACCATGTCGCGCCTTATAATAATAATAATCGTAATAATAATAAAATACATTTAAGAACTGCTATGGCAATAAGGGGTTAATTTGCTTTCAACTCAACATTTGCCTTCCACTCAACGTTGTTGGATTATACCACTGCAGATTGTTTGGGGATTGAAAAAGTATTGTCCAATTAGAACATTACAAATATTCTGTGTTTCCAGGTCCGCAATGTAATTAATGATGCTGTGGATTTACTGGAATTCCGTGACAGAGTCATCAAGGCAACACTGAAGTATGGACATCTAGTTGTCTCCACCTCTCTGCAGTGTTATGTGTTTAGGTGAGTAGTTTGCATGTTTGTGAAATGTTTCCTTTGATTCATTGCTTTTCAATCATTTGTGGGACAAAGGTCTTTTAAGCCAACTCTCTACCAAGCTTGTATCCTTTGTTGAAATACTGTGATAGGAAGCAGGTGCTACTGATGCTGTTAATCTATTCTGCCTCTACAAGAAGTTAAAGGATCAAAACATCTGGACTAGTTCCAACAAAAACCTTTCAAGTCATTGTTTTTGTAGCTTTCTGTTTTACGTATGGTCACCTAGTTTCCAAAGAGAAAGAGTGGCCTTCAGCTTCATTGTTTTGATTTCGTGATCTAGACCCCAATTAAATGGCTGGGGACAACACATTTGGGAACAGCTGCAGCATTTATTTATTGTAGTGTTAAGCCCACTGCCATATGTAACTACAGTGTGTCCTGTACTGGACAATAGTCACTCTTTCAGCTGCGACAATGCATTCATGTAAACTTCTGTTGTAATTCATTCAGCAATATACTGCTGTGGAAATTTATATTACCTTCTGCAAATATGGCTCCTGGGTGTATAAAATTCAAAGCTCATATGCCTTCTGTCAGGCACAGTGTCTTAACATGACGTCCTCCGCTGTATAAAGCTTTCATAAAATAGTATTAATAACTTTTACAGTGGAAGACTTTTAACCCTTTAATGCTGTGTGTGTCTATATGTAGTAGATGAAGTACCCTGCGTTGCCTGCGTTTAAATCTTCAAATGATTAAGCTGTCAATGAGTTTATTGTAACTGTCAGCATTTTCAAAATAATCAGAAGTTTATCAGTTGTTCTAACACACCCATGAGGTGGCTGCCCAGTTTGATTTTTGTTTTTGGAATGTCGCCAGGGGTCCTAATCCCCCAGCTTTCCTTTCTTTTTAATTTTTTTATTGCTTTTACATAGGTTTTAGTGTTAATCAAAATAAGCTCTGCCCCTTTCTGGTCAAACTCCTCCCACAACTGATCTTATCCTTTCAAACCACACCCTCCTTTCCATAAGACAAATCAGGACAGTCCCTCCTAAATCGAGACATGTGGCTAGTGCCATACTCACCACTGCTAATTGCCAATTCCATCCAGTGGAAGGCTTGGAACAGGCTCCCTGGGTCAAAGCTCTGCCTAACACACACACACACCAATGAGAGGTCTGACTGGAATTCTAACCCCCCTAAAACCTGACCAGGATCCAACTCAACCACTTCCCATTGGTTTCATCCCAATCAGTGCAGGGTTGTGTAAGATATTTGCCATATACACACATCCATCCAATCTTAATTGTCATTATACAGACACGGACACACCTTGCACATAAGATATCATTTACTTATATGTTTATATATCTTTTTGGGAATTTGCCTCAAATTAATTTCCATAGATGACATATCGAAATTCTTTCAATTTACTAAATTATATCAACTTTTACATAGATAGAACTGATTTGTGTATATCTATGGTGTTTTTTGTGGTTGAAAGCAGATGCAAGCAAAACAAATGTCATTTGCACACTTATTCTAAGTTATATGCATTTAGGGAAAGCGTTATCGGCATTCATAGTGCGTTGTCACCACTAATAGTACTTGCACAAGGTATCAGACAGATGCAAATAAAGACCTAAAATGGTCAAATTTGTGTATTTTACTCCTGAGCATAAAATGGAAATTACATGAACACACCCTTACTTACTTGATCCAATGTTTGGACACCTTCCACCATCCCTAAGCTCTGCTTTCATTGAATGACTGCATATGTCTCAATTATGTATGATGTAGAATAGGCCTGTGCATGCACATTGTGAAAAATGCAACAAGAAACTTTGTGTTAGCACAACCCTGTAGTCTGGATTTTACTAAACTATTATATTTGTATCTTATGTTCAATCTGTATGTTTACAATTTGTTCCATACACTTTTCTGATGTCTCTGCAATTATTGATACAGTGTATTCTTTCTTAGCACAAAGAACTGGAATACCCCACTCATTTTTGATCTCAAGGAAGGAACTGTGAGCTTGATCTTGCAATGTGAAAGGTAGAAAATACTATATATATATATACTGTATCTTATCCACAGTCATTTTTAGTTAATTATCTCCTGTTCTATTTTTTTTTTTAATGGTGACCAGTTATATGTAACCATGGGTCAGCTCAAAAGTCTGAATTTTGTATCTTATGAGCAATTAAATGTCTACTGTGTATGTGAAGGGGTCAGAGTTTTGTAAGAACTTAATTAGATTTTTATTCAATCACGATACATGAAATAGCAAACACTCCATAGACTGTCTTGATGTTTAATTGAACATATGCTCGCCAAGACAATAAATATGTCCTGAACTATCAACGCATTTGAATATTCAAACAGCATAACATATATTTATTGGACATCCGGCATATGTTCAGTTAAACATTAAGAATGTCTATGGAATATTTTTTATTGTATTATATGTGTTTGAATAAAAATCACATTAAGTTCTTACAAGCTCTCAATTCTATAGATTAAGAGGTTATTAACATAAGTGCCAGCATTTATTTCTTTTATTGGTTCTTTTCTAGAGAATACAACCCCTTGTTGTCTGCTGAGCAGCTTATATGTGTTATTCACTTTAGAAAAATCCATTTGTTTTAGCACCAGAGAAAGTATTTTTACTATTTGATTAAGAATTAGAATTGCTCCAGAATACAATTGCCAACTCCTACACTTACACAATAATGCGTCTTGATAATACATTGGGGCTATATGTGTGGCTCTTATCAAGGTTGCAAACATTAAAATATTTATAACATTTATTCAGAACATTTCATTGGCTTCATTGCTAGAATACAAAGCAGTGTCTTGTGGCACTGAAGTGGTTAAATGTGTGTGTGTGTGTGTATGTGTGTGTGTGAGAGAGAGAGAGAGAGAGAGCACTAAGTGTCAGATCCTTCCAAATACACATGGCTAATTTGAATTTGAAGCCCTGTGTTATGGCATCCCTTCCCAAATAAGCCATATGCTCTGTGTTTACTTACAAATGAACAACATTCCATTCTGCATTCCTTCTCCATGCTCCTGTGTGCTAAAGAACTGAATTACATACCATTTTTAATGCTGCAGAGTATGGTACTACGAATGCACACACTAGAGTCCTGTAGCCACTTAATAATGAATTATTTCTGTTATCTGCCATCACGTTAAGACTGAGCAGAAATAACAGCCACCTCTCCATTTAGGGCTGACTCCAGAAATAAGTGAGTAGCTGGTGAACATAGGATCATCTCTGTTTTTGCAGGACCTCTCTCTGATGAAGCACAAGTTGTTGGCTAATGTACCTTCTCTTTTGTCACTTCCTTCCTTGTTTTCTTGCAGGCATTTCCTCCTGGTGGATGGTGGCAGTTTGTATTTATACTCCTATGAAGGACGTCTCATCTCCTCTCCTAAGGTTCCTGGCATGAGAACTGATATTCTCAATGTACAGACAGTATCTGTGAGCAATGATACCATTGCTATAAAAGACAAATCAGATGAAAAATGTAAGTCATGTTGTCTTTTACTTCATGGTGGCCATTAATGAGGCAGCCTGTTTCCATCTCGCTTTTATTAAACCTTTTTTTTTTTTAGAAAAGCATTATGAAATCTAAAATGTATGTGTTACCATATCACTGAGGAATTTCCGAAAGATGTTCACTTCACCCACTAATATCCAGTAATGATAATAATTTGTATTACTTACATGGTGCTGCTCTCATATGTTTTTGAGCACTTTGTATATCTGGTTATATAAAAAAAATATTATTACCTTTTATTCCTGAGTGTGACTCATACGTTTTACTAATTATATAATCATTACTATATGTGATTTTTATGTTTTCATCCATGATAAGCTCCAGTCACTAAAACTAAATGTCTATCTATCTATCTATCTATCTATCTATCTATCCTACACACACACACACTATTTTTTTTTTATTACAGGGAAGGTTTTTTAAATTCAGTAGTTTTTTTTATTGAGCTATTTACATTTTTCCATACAAACAACAAAAAAACAAACAAACAATACATATACACAAGGAACACAAAAAACAAGCAAAAGCTGGTAAAAACAATCCAGCCCTAAGACATTAAAATTAACTTAAACTACCCAGAAGTACAATATAGTTATCTAAATACCAATGTATTCATATTCGATTATAATCATGCCTAATAAAGGTGATAGGAGGATTTAATTTAATAGGCCCTTGCAATGACACATCCTATTATAGGGGAAAGACAAGTGGTGAAATGAGAAAATAAAATAAGAAAAAAGTACAGGAAGGCTTATGGCAGTTACCCACATATTAAGCAGTGGGCTAGATGACCTAGTAGCTATTTCTATACATCGGTAGGCAGATATAAACCACCAGAGGCATAGGAGCACAGCTAGTGCCTAATTATTAGTATCTTCATCAGTTGGATTGCCATATCTGGACTTATACTATCTGGCCCATATCTTATGATACTGGTGTATTGCACCTCTTTGTAAGTACAAGTGTCTCTCATGTTTAATGGTTTCATTGACTAACCCCATCCACTGGTGGAGTGTAGGAGGCTCAGGGGCAAGCCAGGCTCTAGCAATCACTACTTTGGCCAGAGTAGTGAGATTCATGACATATTTATAAATTGCCCCATTAAATAACTCTTGCAGTGACACCCCAAATAAGGCCAGCAAAGGAGTTACAGGAGGAAACACATCTAAAGAATCTCTAACACAGGTCCACATAGCAAGCCAGAAGGCAGACACCCGCGAACAGGTCCACATCATGTGCCAAGAATCATCGTATTCCTCTCCACATTTATGACAATTAGTATCTGCTCTTAGTCCCATTCTGACTAGTCCCATTGGAGTATGGTATACCCTGTGTAATATATAATAGTGTATTTGCTGATATCTCAGGCAAGCCGTAGCATTCCTTGTACAACCAATCATATGAGACCAAATCTCTTCCGTCAGGGGGCCAACATCATTTTCCCATTTGGATTTTAAAGGCATTAAGGCTTCAGGGGCAACCTCTAGATTAAGGCTCTTGTATATCTTAGAAATAGCCTTATGGCGGCTCAGATCTGTCAGTAGGGTTTTAACTGGTGAGATTTCAAATATAGGGAGAGAATCATGGTATTGAGCTAATAGTGCATGCCTAAGTTGGAGATAGGCAAAGAATGTGGTGTGTGGAAAGTGGAAGTTCTGCCTCAGTTGCTCAAATGACTGCAGGTCTCATCTAGACCAGGGATTATGCGCCCCCAAATGTTTGCACTCCAAGAAGGTTTTATTATACCATATCGGAGAATCCGGATCAATTCCCGTACCACCCAGGATGCGATGAGTATAGTGCCAAATTTTAATAGCCTGTTTAATAATGGGGAGCACAGATGTAGGTATACCACCACTCAATAGGGCCTGAATAGGGGAATAATAGGGCCAGGTATGGCATGCCATCAATTTTACCACTCCAGGGGTATCAACAGGGGACAGCCAGTCTAACAAGTGCACCAGTTGCATTGCAGTGTAGTACAATTGGAAATTGGGCAGAGCAAGTCCTCCCATGTTTTTGGCCCACAGCACCTGGTCTAGTCCATTTGGAAAGCTGAATATGGCTGAAAAGTCTCCTCAAGTTGGTAGTCGTGGACTTTCCAGGCATAAATCCGGTCTGGTCCGGATGTATGATTTGAGTAATAACAGAATTTAGCCTGACTGCTAGGACTTTCGATAAGATCTTAACGTCCGTAGATAATAGGGATATGGGGCGATAAGACTCCGACTGGAGTGGGTCCTTATCAGGTTTAAGAATGTTACAGGGAAGGTTTGTTTAATGTAAATCAGGGGTGGACAGACTTTCGGACTTAAGGATCTACTCTAAATTTAAAAAATCTTTTGAGATCTACCATAGTCCAAAATAATCATAATACTTTTTAGGGGGCTACGAGCTAATGAACACATAAAGCAAACTAAACAATCTATAATTTGCAGACTCCATGTTTGCTCCTTGTAATGTCTAGCCACCATGTCTGCCCCTTTTAATGTCCAGCCACCATGTCTGCTCCTTATAACTTCCAGCCCATATGTCTGCCTTACTATGGTCAGCCTCCATGTCTGCCCTTTGTAATATCTAGCCACCATGTCTGCCCCTTTTAATGTCCAGCCACCATGTCTGCCCCTTGTAATGTCTAGCCACCATGTCTGCCCCTTTTAATGTCTAGGCACCATGTCTGCTCCTTATAACTTCCAGCCCATATGTCTGCCTTACTATGGTCAGCCTCCATGTCTGCCCCTTATAATGTCCAGCCTCCATGTCTGCCCCTTGTAACGTCCAGCCACCATGTCTGCCCCTTATAATGTCCAGCCTCCATGTATGCCTCTTTATTATTGTCCAGCCTCCATGTGTGCATCTTATAATGTTCAGACTCCATGTGTGCCCCATATAATGTCCAGCCTCCATGTATGCCTCTTTATTATTGTCCAGCCTCCATGTGTGCATCTTATAATGTTCAGACTCCATGTGTGCCCCATATAATGTCCAGCCTCCATGTATGCCTCTTTATTATTGTCCAGCCTCCATGTGTGCATCTTATAATGTTCAGACTCCATGTGTGCCCCATATAATGTCCAGCCTCCATGTATGCCTCTTTATTATTGTCCAGCCTCCATGTGTGCATCTTATAATGTTCAGACTCCATGTGTGCCCCATATAATGTCCAGCCTCCATGTATGCCTCTTTATTATTGTCCAGCCTCCATGTGTGCATCTTATAATGTTCAGACTCCATGTGTGCCCCATATAATGTCCAGCCTCCATGTATGCCTCTTTATTATTGTCCAGCCTCCATGTGTGCATCTTATAATGTTCAGACTCCATGTGTGCCCCATATAATGTCCAGCCTCCATGTATGCCTCTTTATTATTGTCCAGCCTCCATGTGTGCATCTTATAATGTTCAGACTCCATGTGTGCCCCATATAATGTCCAGCCTCCATGTATGCCTCTTTATTATTGTCCAGCCTCCATGTGTGCATCTTATAATGTTCAGACTCCATGTGTGCCCCATATAATGTCCAGCCTCCATGTATGCCTCTTTATTATTGTCCAGCCTCCATGTGTGCATCTTATAATGTTCAGACTCCATGTGTGCCCCATATAATGTCCAGCCTCCATGTATGCCTCTTTATTATTGTCCAGCCTCCATGTGTGCATCTTATAATGTTCAGACTCCATGTGTGCCCCATATAATGTCCAGCCTCCATGTATGCCTCTTTATTATTGTCCAGCCTCCATGTGTGCATCTTATAATGTTCAGACTCCATGTGTGCCCCATATAATGTCCAGCCTCCATGTATGCCTCTTTATTATTGTCCAGCCTCCATGTGTGCATCTTATAATGTTCAGACTCCATGTGTGCCCCATATAATGTCCAGCCTCCATGTATGCCTCTTTATTATTGTCCAGCCTCCATGTGTGCATCTTATAATGTTCAGACTCCATGTGTGCCCCATATAATGTCCAGCCTCCATGTATGCCTCTTTATTATTGTCCAGCCTCCATGTGTGCATCTTATAATGTTCAGACTCCATGTGTGCCCCATATAATGTCCAGCCTCCATGTATGCCTCTTTATTATTGTCCAGCCTCCATGTGTGCATCTTATAATGTTCAGACTCCATGTGTGCCCCATATAATGTCCAGCCTCCATGTATGCCTCTTTATTATTGTCCAGCCTCCATGTGTGCATCTTATAATGTTCAGACTCCATGTGTGCCCCATATAATGTCCAGCCTCCATGTATGCCTCTTTATTATTGTCCAGCCTCCATGTGTGCATCTTATAATGTTCAGACTCCATGTGTGCCCCATATAATGTCCAGCCTCCATGTATGCCTCTTTATTATTGTCCAGCCTCCATGTGTGCATCTTATAATGTTCAGACTCCATGTGTGCCCCATATAATGTCCAGCCTCCATGTATGCCTCTTTATTATTGTCCAGCCTCCATGTGTGCATCTTATAATGTTCAGACTCCATGTGTGCCCCATATAATGTCCAGCCTCCATGTATGCCTCTTTATTATTGTCCAGCCTCCATGTGTGCATCTTATAATGTTCAGACTCCATGTGTGCCCCATATAATGTCCAGCCTCCATGTATGCCTCTTTATTATTGTCCAGCATCAGCTTAGCTTTGGTCCTCTGAGGCACAAGTACTTGGACTGCTTAAGATGATGCGGAAAAACCTAATGTTCCACACTGTATTTCCACAGTTCCTTAAATTACTTTTCATTTTCATCTGGATTCCACATTATCTACATGGCAGTGTGGTATATTTACTAACTGGTTTTTCACTTGCTACGTGTTTATATATTCACATGCCAAGGTTTTTCATAAAAACAAAAACCTGAAATGATCAGCTTTGGTCCTCTGAGGCACAAGTACTTGGACTGCTTAAGATGATGCGGAAAAACCTAATGTTCCACACTGTATTTCCACAGTTCCTTAAATTACTTTTCATTTTCATCTGGATTCCACATTATCTACACAATGTGGCAGTGTGTCTCTTGGATTACGTCCTTTCTGATATTTACCTCTGACAGAGGTGCAGAAGAGAATTACTGACTTTTATACTTCTAATCTCTTTGGCAATTTTGATGCGTTTTTGGGAAAATTCAAATACTGACGATGGAGCCTTTCATAGCGTTTTGCCTGTTTTGAATGTTTTAACACCAGAGAGTTAGCATTTTACAATTTTATTGTCACTTCCTTGTAGATAACAATAAACTCTGCATATTGCACCTTTACATTTTTTATGTAGAAACACAGGCAGCAGCAAAGAAAAAAATTCAGCTTTTGAATATGACATGGTAAATTCTAAACGGACATTGCCATTCTGAAGCCGACAAAGAACTGACCAGTGTTTAACATTCCAAATTGCATTCAAACACATCTATGTTAAATAGCTTAAATCTAAGACTAAAGTAAAATATCAATTTAAATACAAATACTGTATATTCTTTATACAGTTAAGTTAATAAAGTAAATTTTTATTCACATTAACATAAGATTTAAACTATAAAATCCTCTGTTAAGAGCATTGCCTATGCCAAGTTTTATGCCCTTATATGTGGAAAGAACTGTTAATTTCATATTAAGTGAATATATGTATATTTTTTTCAAAATTGCGTCTATGTCAGTATTTAGTAAATGAGACTGTCGCTGTCTGTCAAAAACAGGGCTATTTATGAACTGACACAACTAGTGCATATACTTTATGTCCAGGATTTATCTAATTAATGTAATTGTAAATCGTTTTCTGAAATAATAACGACAGGCAATTTCCGTATGTTACGTATGAAAATCACTTTTCTGTACGTACTACACATGCATTCTGCATTGGAATGCATCCGTCATGCGTAAGAGAGACATATGGTGAGTGAGCATTGGTATTTAAAGCATACAGTAAGAGCTTGGCTGAGGTCGTCCGTACAATTTATTATTCCGCACGCACAGAGATGTGCAGAATTTGGGATGGCATGTTACCCTCCTTTGCGAAGGAATTGCCACTTCAGTCTGGATCTGGTCCGTAATTTTTACACTTTTGATCCCATTGCTGGAGATGAACTTTTACAGAAATATAGCAAGAACCTCCATATCTATGCTTTGTTTAGGACAAGAGTTAGTGTGGTGTTTGCTAATTTCTTTGGAGCTGTAATTCTACTTTATATTGTCACAATGGATATTGTGTTCTTTAAATACAAATAATTAAATAATCCTTATATAGTAGTTATATTGGGCTGGATCCAGACTTAACAAGGAGCTTGAAATTAAGAGAGGAAGGTTACACCTGGGCAAAACCATGTTGATTTCATGGGGAGTCAGGGTAATTGTATTCTTTGCATGCAGGGATATATCTTTGAATTGCTTACTGCACACAGATACTGACCAGCTTTACTATCACACTGTTATTTAGACTTGGGATAGGAAACATCACCTCTCAACTCTAATACTGTTTGCAACAGATGAAATATGACCTCTGAAATCAACATGGTTTTGCCCAGGAGTAACTTTCCTCTCTAATTTCAAGCTCCTTCTTAAGACTGGATCCAGCCCATTGTTAACTGCATTAATGAACATTGCTATATGTTTATGAAAGTGAGAAAACACCTATTTTGCTTGACTTTTCTGATGTTCACTTTCTATAAAAAGTGCCACTTCCTTTATGCTGCATCACTGTTACTTTGCATATAAATAACAGATGATTTTATTTAAAGACTTTTAAAAGACTAAGTTGTTTTGAGTAATGTCAGCTGCATATATTAAATCTTTCAGAACTTTATCAGAACCCTTAACCACTTTTTAGATATGTCTCTTTTAATCGACTCCTCAATTTTATTATTTTTTTTATTACTTATTTCACTACAGTCCTTGTGTACTTTTGCTCCCCCCCCCCAATGTTTCAATTGCTTCATACGAACCAACTTGTTTCAAAACATTGTGTGTTTTCCACTTTTTTGCTTGCAAAAACCCCACTTTTCATGACCGTGCATGTGCACAATATGGCTTCCAGCACAGATCTAGATCAGTGGTTCCCAAACTTCCTCAGTTCGAGGCACCCTTAGGGTCTCCATATTTTTTTCAAGGCACCCCTAAGACAAAAATAGAATAGAATAAAATAGAAAATAGAAACATTCCACGGCACCCCGGTGAGAGCGTTGCGGCACCCCGGTGAGAGCGTTGCGGCACCCCAGGGAGCCGCGGCGCACAGTTTGGGAACCACTGATCTAGATCCTCAGGATCCAGACTTACGTTCTTTAAGCCTTTGAAATGGTGGAGCAGGATAGTGTGGAAGTAAACCAGGCAGTGTGTACTCGGCCCAAAAGCTTGATTAAGCCCTTAAGTGCAATACAGATTTATGTATGTTTTCTGGTGTATTACAAAATAACTATGTACCATTTGGTATACCAATGATTTGCCTACTAAGCGCAAAATTGAACATACCATCTATCCTTGTTGCTGCTTGTAATTAAAACACAGACTAATAGCTGTGTCTTGACATTATGTTTATTTAATTTTCCAGTAATCTACTTTTTTGACGCATTATCGGGGAAGCCATTGGGAGATGGAAAGCCATTTGTACATAAGGTAAAGTCTTCTTTTGTTTGTTGTCTTTATGATGCACTGTAATTGAAAGAGATAGCAAGAAGAAAATGAAAAGCAAGGCACAATTTTCAGAAGTAGAGGTTAGCTTCTATATAACTAGTGCTTTGTCTCCAGCATGGATTTTTTCCAGCTGGACCACACACAGTGGTGAATGAAATTCCTTGGACAGTGAGCAATATGATGCTGCTTCATGGTTTCTTTCAGCCTTATCTGTAGGGAGCTGGAGTTTCTGTGGTTGCTGAAGGGACATAATGATACAAAGCTGTTATAATGTCACAAATAGGGCAACATGATCTCACATCATAATGTGTTTCACAAAACATCAATCTCAATTAATAAGGCCTATTTCTGTTAATATATATTTGTTTTGTTCTATGTAATCATTTATAACCAAGCACTAGTTACAAGTATTGCCTGCCTTGCGTCTTTTTATAATTCACTTGAGAACATTATAATGAGCATTAAATCCTTATTCATCCTAATATTCTCTCTAGCATGTGCAATGTGGGGAAAAACGCCAAGCTGAATCATGAACACTGATAATGGGAGGCTCATAGTTCACATACATTAAGGACAGGGTACAATTGTTTCCAATACTATGGACCTGATTCAGACTTAAGAAGGTGGTTAAAATAAGAGAGGAAAGGCACTCCTGGGCTAAACCATGGTGATTGCATGGGGGTCATATTTCATCTGTTGCAAACAGTATTAGAGTTGAGAGGTGATGTTTCCCAGCCCAAGTCTAAATAACAGTGTGATAGTAAAGCTGGTCAGTATCTGTGTGCAATAAGCAATTCAAATTTTTATCTCTGCATGCAAAGAATATGCTTTGCTTGACTCCCCCTGCAATCAGCATGGTTTAGCCCAGGAGTGACTTTCCTCTCTTATTTTAAGCACCTTCTTAAGTCTGAATCAGGCCCTTATATTACTATTATATTATATCATATCATATCATATTACTATACTATATTAAAATCAAGTTTTTCATGACATGATGAATCCTTTGCACTTTTCTAATTGAAATATCATTCCAAATGTATTATGTAAGTAATGCTGCGCCCATCTAATCTTCCACACCGTGCTTTTTATGATATTGTTCCGGATTCATGCTTACTACAAAGAGGTGTTTTCTAATTGCTAGGACCAGAGAATGCCTGCTTTTAATGAGCAGCGCATGTGTGAGCACTGCATTACTGGTATGGATCTAGATCCTTTACGTCCAAAGTTCTGTTCTGGTACCAATTCCGATAGCGGGACTGGGCTGGGGGTAGAAGCGCCTCCTCTATGTGGGAGAGTTGTAGGTTGTACATAGTACAATGAGCTTGTGCCAAGCACCCTCCATGCTATTTGGACCTCCACGCTGTTCACATTTTAAGTAAGGATTGCGCAAAAGTTTAAAGGTAGGGACACCAGATTGTTAGACCCTATGCAAATGGGAGGGGGGAATAACTTAAAATTGTACAGTATAGATGTGTTTAAGCCCTTAGGACAGTATCCAGGCTTAGTTGCTAAAGTCCAATGTTGTATCATTTAAATGCCTCCCCCCCACCTACAATGCATATACTTGAACGTATGGAGTAATATACTGAACTCTGAGCGTACAAAAGGCAGTTGCGTACTTTCAGTACTTTTAACATCTGCAGAATGACCATGGTCGCAAAGGCTGGCTTATGTATACTGCTTGTGTAGGTTTGCTGACATTATTAGTTCTAGATACAGTCCTTACACCCTATCCACGCTTCCCCACTGTTTCCATCGCAACTCCATGCATGCAAGGAGAGTCTGGATACAGCAGGGATCCAGCATCAGAGGCCTGGATAAAGTATAATTTTATTATTATTATTATTACTTGTATAGCACCACAAATTGTATGCAGCACTGTACTGAGAACATTAGACATTCACATTAGTACCTGCCCCTATTGGAGCTACATACTAAGGTCCCTAACACATTCATACATACATACATACGTACATACGTACATTCATACATACGTACATTCATACATACATACGTACATTCATACATACATACGTTGATTTTGGTGCCAATTAACTTACCAGCATGTTTTTAGCATGTGGGAAGAAACCAGAGCACCCAGACGAGACCACACAAACATGCAAACTCCACAAAGATTAAGCCTAGTCCGGGAATCAAACTCATGACCTCAGTGCTGTGAGGCACAAGTGCTACTCACAGAGACACTGCTGGCAAGTGCAGCTTTCACCAATAAACCTCTAAGAATTGAGTCCCTTATATCCACATAACGCCAATTCCATTTTTCCATGCTATCTCAGCATATCAGTTGTGCATATTTTTTGATGATTTTTGTGTTTTAATACTTTTCAGATTGAAGTTGTGGAGATTTCTCTGGACCAAGGAGGACCGGCTAATGAAAGGAAAATTGCTTTTATTGATAAAAACCGAGATGTTTACATAAGTCCAGTTAGGAAGTTTGGAAAAGAACTAAGAGCTATAAAAATTGGTATGTTCATAATAATCATTGTAGATTAACTAATACCCCTTTCACATCACCACCAAATACCTGGGATTTTCGCAAAAAACCCGGGTCTCTGCAAAATCCCAAGTATTTGGTGGTGATGTGAAAGGGGTACTTCGTCTGGTTGACCCAGGTCATAAGACCCGGGAAAAAAGAAAGGTTTTTCCCGGGTCCTACCCAGGAAGGGTGGCGATGTGAAAGATCCAGGGTTGTTTTGCAACCCGGATCTTTCATATTGCCTCCCAATTGGTGCAGATTTGTCTACTGTTGCTATGACAACAGTAAACAAATCTGTTTGTAGCGTCTGAGCTGCAGAAAAAAAGTTAAAACATTTTCAAAGGGCATGCTACAAGCATCAGGGTAGTGCTACAAGCATCAGCATGCCCAAGGATGGCCACTGTTGGGGAGCCTTGAAGACTTGTTTGGAAACCTATGGTATAGGGCATGTGGATGCTTGTAGTGCCTCAACAACCAGCATGCCCAAGGATGGCAGGGCATGCTAGCGCTTGGAGAACCACAAGTACCAGCATGCCCTGTCATCTGGTGCAACAAAATACAAATTAATACTCCTCCTAGCTACTAAATAAAATATAGACCCGGCCCTAACCTAAAAAAAATACTTAAAAATTATTAAATTGAATACCCCTATAAACAATAAAATATTTAGTACCCCAATTAATAAAAAAAAAATACCAGTAATTATATAATGCATAAAATAAATGAATGCAAAATGGCATAAAAATGATAAATAAAAAGAAGTACTTACCATCTTGATCTGATCTTCCAAGCTTTTAATCTGTGGGGGAGGTCTTTCAAAAATAAAAAACCCTATGGCCCGCCTCAACTCATGCCCTGCACCGCAGGACATCCCTAAGCTAATGACAGCTCTGCTGTCATTGGGGTATATTTATACCCTTGGGCAGCCTGTGAAATCCCATTTCCATGGTGACCAAATAACGTTTGGTTTTTCAAAGTTGGGAGATGTGAAAGTGGCATTATTTGAAAATAAGAGGAAAACAGGTGGCAAATTACCTCAGGGCAAAGCCATGTTTAATCAGTAAGTAAGTGATGCAAACATATTATAGTTAAGAGGTGATGTTTCTGAGCCGATCTAAACAAGGTTAAAAAAATGTAAAAAGACAAACACAGTAAAGTTAAGCTGGTCAATATCTGTGTGCATTGAGCATAAGCAAAATATTCTGCCTGCATGCAAAGATAAAATAATTGAAATCCCCTTGAAGTTGAACATGATTTTGCCCAGTTATATATTTTTATCTGTTCTCTAATTTTCAAACTCTGAATCCGATCATGTTTTATTGTGTCATGTATGTATTTGAAAATTGGAGTCAATAAGTGATTTTACTGGATTTACTGAAATAATCATCTTTAAATTGTTTGGATCTAAATAATTAAATTATGAAAACAACTTTGTACCCCTGTGCTTTACAGAAATGGCTCTTAATTTGTTTATTGCTTTGCTTAGTAACAGGTTTATTTTTCTTATTGCTGTATTTGTTTTTTAGGTAGCATGGTACATACTTTAGCCTGGAATGATGTATATAACATATTATGTGGAATCCAAGATCATCGTTTTACAGTATGGTACTATCCCAATGTAGTTTATGTAGATAAGGAATTGTTGCCAAAAACAGTTACTGAGAAAGATGGGAGGTATGTATTATTAAAAGTACATTTTATGTTTTATTATCCTTCATATCAACATCTTAGTTAAATCTTAGAGGTTGTCTGTATAGCTGTGTCAGTCATGGATAGCTAGAGTCTTAATTATTGGGCCAAGACAACAGGAGCTGCATTAGGTACAATATATTAGTGACTTTTGCCAATTAAAATCCCCCTTCAGGCACTAAAGAATGTGTTCTTTGCATGTGTCAGGCTGCAGAGAAGCTGCCCATGTGAGGCCCTGAACTTAGTCATATAACTCTGATAGAGGTATTTTCTGAGGTTGCCACTATGATACCAAATGCATTGGTTTAAAGAGCAGTGATTGAATACCACAATAATGTGACATTACTTCTAAGCTGGTTTTTGAACTATTTAATAATATGACACGTTGCACTGTTTCTTGAAAAGTCGGTGCTTTGTATGGGGGAGCAATGAGCAGAGATATCCTACACTGCATGCAAAACAAAGGGAGTTGCACTATTTCAAAGCATATGGAGAATTGCGCCACCTGCTGGATATAACAAGCTAAAATTATGTTTTCATTCACCACAATGGCACCGTCAATAGATTCCCAGTGGTGTATTTTAGAAGCTTTTTATACATCCTCCCAGGTTGAAATTTTCCTTGCGGTAGTCAGTGCTGTGGTATGTTACTAGAGGGATCTCCCTTTTACTACAGTAAATTCCAGTTGATTATATGTGGGATCACATTGTATCTCTTATAAGTTGCTGTGAATTGGTTGTTTACCTGATAATCTGGACAGAGCCAGAAACACAGCTCTACAACTGTGGGAGAAAACAGCCCATGTAAATAACACCCTGTTTTATGCGCAATGACGTAAAAACAAGTAGGTTCTGGATGTAGACTCCTGATTGTCCTCTTTTCCATGGTTGGATCTGATTTTGTCAGTCTTTGCATTCTGCACATGCACGCACATCTGTGCTACCCGATCAAAACGGAATCGGCTCAATCCAGACTTCCTACAGAGGGGGCCAGGTTGTGCTCACAAGTCAATATGTCTTGGTGTTGCACTGTACATAAGTGTGCGTACTGATCTAGAATTGCGAACTGCAGACATTTTATTTTTCATATGCTCAAATACATGGATGGCTTCATCTTGCATTCGGATGTCAAAGCACTGAAAAATCTAATCTTTGCAGAGAGTTCAGATTTTCTCGAAATCTAATTGCACTTTGTATCCCTGAACTGTTGGGCCTCAGCATACATGCAAACCGAGTCATGTGAAAAAGTTGAATGCGTGCTGTTTGTGGTTCTAGCAAGAAATTATTATCATATTCTTGATCCATCCATCTCTGTTCCAGGAATAGGTCCTTAATTAATATTGCAGTTTAATGTACTGTTATATATTTAGATATGTGAGATATGTTAATTGTTGAATCAAATGTCATTCCTTTTTTCCAGTGAGTATAGCAAAAGTCCCCAGATTGTGAGTTTTGTTGGGAACACAGTGACAGTCCGAAGAAGTGATGGTTCCCTTGTCCACACTAATATCTCCCCCTACCCAGCAATCATCCATGATTATGTCACTGCTTCTAAGTGGAACGAAGGTCTGAGACTCTGTCGTTTTGTCAAGGTAACTTACTTTATTTGTTCAGTATTAAATCACAGGTTGTAACTCACCAGTGAAAATATAACTCTGTTAAAATAAGTTAAATTGACTCCTAAAAATGAAGCACAATCTGTTCTAGTTAGGGTGGCTAGGCATGTGCCAAATTTATTTTTAAATGGACTCTAGGCCTCCTCTAGGCCTGTGGATCCTGTGACTTTTTCATGTGTTGTGACTTGACTAGCCTGCTTTGCCAGGTGTGCATTATGGGTATGCAGATAGAGCATGTTTGGTCTTGTATTATTAAAAAACACGAAGAGCCACAGGTTGGTCAAGCCTGCCCCAAAGGTAGAAAAAAAAGACACAACAAATGTTTATTAATATGTGACTCACACAATGTAAGCAACAATACCACATTTACACTAATGTTTATTAATATGTGACTCACACAATGTAAACAACAATACCACATTTACACTTTTAAGAATGTTAATGTAAATTCAATTTAATGTTCATCCCATAGATCTCACATTGATTGCAAGCCTTTAATTGCAGACAAATAAGGGACATGTTTATAAATATTACTCCGTAGATATCTCTGGGTGAAACATATATAAGGCATGGGTTTATTATTAATTTAGCCTATTATCCTAAACAGTTATTTTATTTGTTTTATGTCATAGTAGTGTAATCCCTGATCCCTCTCAATTTAGCACCTCCTGTGGCCAGT
The DNA here is from genome assembly GCA_011038615.1 of Limnodynastes dumerilii. Classification (NCBI taxonomy): domain Eukaryota; kingdom Metazoa; phylum Chordata; class Amphibia; order Anura; family Limnodynastidae; genus Limnodynastes; species Limnodynastes dumerilii. The sequence continues at coordinate 142,697 of WWET01000450.1, read as the reverse complement.
TTCCATTGAGTGTATAGAGTTCTGCTCATATGGCAGTGTCACTGATGCCCCCAGCAGTCCTCCTAGCACCAGGCTGTTGTGTGGGTTGAAACAATGGATTTGGCTTGTATGAACATCTGCACTGCAGCAACATATGTTGAAATACAGACAAAGCCTTCTGCAGCTTCCCTTTCTCTTGAATTGGTCCATTGAGAGCAATGGACTTTTTGTTGCAACCTAGCAAATTGAAATGTGCTAACCCGGCATAAGGGACTGGATACAGAAAACTTTGTTTAAAAAACAAAAAAAGTTTGTACCAGCTGCAGCATCAAGGCATTGTCTTTTTTTAGAGTTTAGGTTTTTCTTTTGTGCTTGGTGATTAGATTCATGCAATTTATACAGACAGATAAAATATGTAATACCTAGAATATTCGTTATATTATATGTGTCTAGTTTGAGTCTGTTTCTGTAATCCCTGTGTCATTTCTGCGTGTTAGAGTAACAGGGTCTGTGCTGCAAGTCATGAATAGGTTGAATTTTTTGAGGACAATGTTAACTTATATAGTTGTTGTTTAATTGTTTATTTAAGTGACATAAAATATTGTATAAACATGCTAAGCTTCATGAAATGGATAACCGTATTATGTCATGTGTTCCAACAGTACATAAACATAACACAAACCATCTCTCCCCACCTAAAATTGTAATTGTACCATGTGTTGATACTAAGAATGACATTTAGGGCATATGCCAAGCGTGCTGGTTATATATACCAACTACCAATTTTGTTAACTTTATGCACAAATTCCAAGGTCTCTTTTCTCCTCATGTGATGAGACTTTTCTTCACATTATGCAAATGCAATAACTAGTTGGAATGGCTTTTGTTTTATTCTGTTAATAGTTTGTTGACTTTTTACAAATGTGCTGTATAATTGAATACACACAGGAGCAATCCACGTGGGCTTGTCTGGCAGCTATGGCTATTGCAAATAAGGAGATGTCAACAGCTGAGATTGCTTATGCAGCAATTGGGGAAGTAAGGAAACATCATTATCCCTTTATATTACCACTGTTTTGATGTATGTATGTGTTTTCTGCAGCATCTTTTATTTTTCTTGCAGATTGACAAAGTTCAGTACATAAATTCAATTAAAGATCAGCCATCAAAAGAATCCAAATTGGCTCACATCCAACTCTTTAGTGGGAACTTTCAAGAGGCTGAGGCCATTATCCTGCAGGCTGGCCTGATTTACCAAGCCATACAGCTGAACATTGACTCCTACAACTGGGAGAGGTAATATACTCTGGGTCTGTAGCATAACAGAAGAAAGGTCATCCTGCATGGGGCACTTTTCAGGGTCTCTATGAGATGCTCTTTGATTTGACTTGCTAATGTATTTTTAATGTATCACATACGTGTTGTATTTTATTTATTAAACTGTATGTCCAGTCAGTAAACAATTGTTCAAAGACCTTACCAAGGAGCTATGCACCTAATTTTAATGCTATTATTACACTTTACCTTTATTGCCTTTATAGAGCTTCTTTCAGTTATTCCAGAAAGGGTTCCATAATAAACATAAAGGAAGATTGTCCCCACAGTAAAAGCTGCTATTCTAGTCTATATAAAGTGACTGATTCAGATCTGTGAGTAATTTAGTAATAATGGATCATATTCAGACCTCCGCAAAAGGAGCGTTTTTCAATTGCGTATGTGCTTCGTTTTCCGTACGAATCCGGAAGGGAGAAAGTCTGGATACATTGGGGATCCAGCAATGGATTGAAGCTCAGAACGCAGCCTGGATCTGGTCTGATTTGAGGTTAATAGCTGACATGCACCAAATGAACCCTATTACTTTTAAAAAAAACGTCAGCTTTTTTTTGCATGTAGTTGCCACGTTATCATGATCATTATTAGTAGTGTTTTAGCTACTAGTTGCACAAGAGTTTGGCAAGTACAAAATATGTATTTTGCATAAACACCTCTTCCCCCTCCCCCCTATGGATTTTTTGCCCACCTAGTTGAGTGCCTGTGTTTCCAAGCTTGCACAAAATGAAAGCAGCAAAATACATTGTGAAATGGGTACACTTAGAGAAGCATTCAGAAGTTTTGGTTATACAGGTTTGATGATACAAGCTTTGCTACAAGATTTCTCCTAACTGTAATAAATTAGGGTTGTTAAATTGAAAGCTGACTACATTGGGCTTCCGAAAAAAAATCTTAAAAATGACAGCTGAAAACACTCCCAGTGACTATAATATACAAAATGGTATCAGCTCAGTCAGTTTATAACACTTCTGGCCAATCGTCTTTTTCCAAACATTGACGTTCCAGAATGTTCTAAGTGCATAGACATACCTGATACCTGGCAAAGCATGCTGGGATTTTTAGCTTTGAAACCTGGAGAGCTCCAGATTGAACTGTCTTCGTTTATCATTTTAAAGTACTAGAATTTCTGAGGTGAAAAATATGTAAGTATAAATATTGCGTAATGTATAACTAACATTTTAACACTGTTATTAGACAACACATTTTTTGGTATAGGTTTGTTTTTTACCTCTTCTTATTTATTATCAAGTGTATATGCTTTAACAATATGTAAGAAAGGTCGCCAGGTTTTTCTAAACATTAACATAACTGTGCCTGTAGGAAGCTAAGCATACGTTAAAGTTTTTCTAGCTGTGCCGCCATGCATCACATGAAATATGATTAGTGTTATTGGATCCGATTCAACACTATTTCTATTGCTATTTCTGCAGTGTAACTTTTATGACATTTTATTTTGATATTACATTGTTGCTGCACTCTGATTGGTTTATGCCAGCTATTAAAATACAAGGCTTGTGAATAAAAAGTGATCATCTCCAGCAAGTTTCTATTTTACTTTTGGTATAAACCCTCTCAGCTAAAACATTAAACGGATGTATTTAATGTAGGGCACTGGAGTTAGCTGTGAAACACAAGACACATGTTGATACAGTCTTGGCTTATCGGCAGAAGTATCTGGAAAACTTCAATAAAAAAGAAACAAACAAGAGGTTTCTCCAATATGCAGAAGGAGTAAGTACATGCAAGCACAATGTCAGAATGAGAGACTGTTACATGACTGGGGTACCCCTGCCACTATCTACTTGTATGTACCAGATCACCCATATACAGTTATTCATTATTTGTATTATTTTATTTCTAATCATTCAGTTAATTGTCATAAATTAAATAAATCTTTATTTAATGTGGCTCCCACCTACAATGGGGACAGCACCATCTAGGTGGCTGCACATTTCATTCTCACAGGAGAGTGGCCAACCACTACACAGCACTATACATTATGCAGCAAACCTCTTTTTCATTTACTTTTGTTGTATATCTTCTGTGTCTTTCTTGGGTATTGAGTAATACAGTGATCACTCCAGTCAGGGCACTGATCAAGACACATGCTAAAAGAATCACTGTGCCCTTCAAAGTACTATAATTTTATCCTCCACTTCCTACATTTATGTTGCCCTAATCTTCTATCTTTAATATAGTTTCATTTTCACTTGCAGCAAAGGAAAGGTTATCTCTTTGATGTATGGTTAGTTCACTGTACTGAATGCAGTAAAGACTCCCTAACTATTGACTAAAATACTCCCTCATGTCCCTGAATCTCAAATCCCCCACACATTGGTCCATTGCCTTTATCTAAACAACTGTAACTTTATTGTCATTGCACTGTACATGGAATGAAAGTTTTATGAATATCACATTGTGAATTAATTGTATTCATTAAGTTTTTACAGTCTAGTGAGTTGTTACCTTGGGCAAACTTGTTTGCATGAATTAACATAAAACAGCATTTAAAAGTAATAAATAACATCATGATTTACTACAAGGGGTCATTTTCCAACACGCTCTATAGGTGGGGGGAGGGATGCAAATTGTTCATTAAGAGCTGAAACAATACATATATACGTACAATCCACATTTATGCACTGGCCCCATTTTATGTGGGAACAGTGCGGAAATCTTAAGTTAGGAGTGATATGACGTAACTCTGTACCTGTAAGGGAAAAAGAATACTGCTGGGATCTGGTATCAGATCTCCACTAACACTGCGTTTGGGCGTGGATCCAGCCCAATAACAGACTTCCGATGCCAGATCCCCACTGGATGCAGGAGTCTGTGCAGGCGAGAGGAGTCTACTCTCTGTTCTCACAAAGACTTATTTTTCCTGACTATAAAATCTTGATCTGTCCTGAGAATGGGATGCTAGTGCATGTACTTTTGAAAACACCAGGGGACAGATTTGTAAAAGTGGAGAATGTTGGCCGTAGCAACCAATCAGATTTTAGCTGACATTCTCTAGTATGTAAAAAAGAAAGTAAGAGTTAGAATCTGATTGGTTGCTATAGGCATAATTTCCAAACACGCAGCTTAGTAAATCTGGCCCTAGGAGTTTTACAATCCAAGCGATCAAAGAATTCTTTTTTTCGCACAACTCTGGATCTGGTCCAGTGTGATCATTCTCTTTTCTCTTCATTAAGTTGCCAGGACTACACCACTGCAGCCAAATTAAGAGCAATTAAAATGCAGTGGGGCTGATCCAGAGTTAAGAGTAACTGCACAAAAAAAAGGTATAAGTCTGAAACTGGACTAACCATGTTGCAATATGAGGGGTGCAAATTTTTTATTTTTTTTATATGCTGGGTAAGTACTGTCTGATTTCTTTTATTGCACAGAAACAATGAACATTTTTGTTTTTAAGCTAATTTAGAGTTGAGCTGTGCAACTTCACCCTGCCGTTCAAACTGGATTTACCAAGGTGCTTCTTTCTTTTCAGTTCCTTCCAATTCTGGATCAGCCCCAGTGTCTGTAAATTGTATATTATTAGTATTTGTAGGGTTTTTTTCCTACAATTATACAAGTGTTTTCTGTATTCTGTTTATAATTTAGTCAGCATCCTAATTTGTATGGTAACCGGATTTGAATCTCTTGTTTGTATAGGTTGAAGTCGACTGGGATAAAATCAGAGCCAAAATTGAGATGGAGCTTGTGAAAGAAAGAGAGAGAGCATCTACAGGCCAAACGGCCAGGAGCAGCATGTCCACACAACATTGAAAAGGGCAGCCATACGCCTATTAGGGCGTATGAACAAGAGAGACCTTTACTTTCAGTGACATTATCATTTATTTAATAATATGAACACAATCTCTCTTTTTTGTAGTGTGGAGTGTGGTTTAGAGAATGAAAGCAAATATAAATACATTTTTTGCAGAACCCTTCTGCACAAAGCCCTATGTTGTGTAGCTTATTTTTGGGAGCAGGGGGGTTCTTATCATGATCTCAATATGGTGTGGTCCATGTTATGTTGATCCGGTTTCATATCAGACAGATTACTCAGTCTGTTTTATCCTCTGTGTGTTTTATAGCTTTTTTTTTTTTTTTATTTAACACTACAGTTATGAGATGATGAGATACCTTTTCTGTAACAGACTGCTTATTCTAACGCAAGAATGGCCTGTCCCTAGGGTCACCAGTTGCCAGGATTATCTTGGCCTAGTGACAGGGGGATAAAAGAGAGACAACTTCCTGACCTCCCTAGTGGTGGGAGTCGCCAATGAGAAAATGCTATTTTAGAAATAGAACCAGCCGAAAGCTAATTTTCAGTTGTCCCTTTTTCGAAAATAGCACTATTAAAAAAAAAAAAACAAAAAAAAAAACAATTATAATTGCAAGTGACACTCTATGGAGAGTTTTAGGGAAAGGATGTGGGAAATTATGGTTAGGCTAATGGAAAGGGAGTGTTATGGTCCGGCTGCTGGGAAGAGAGTTTTATGGTCAGGCTGCTGGGAAGGGAGACTTAGGGTCAGGTTGTGAGGAGAGGGTTAGGGTCAGGCTGCAGGGAAAAGAGGGTTAGTGTAATGTATGGAGAGGGTTAGGGTAATGAAAGGGAAGTCTTAGGGTAAGGGTTGGGGTTAAATTCATACTTACCATTTGCCATACACAATACATTGCTTCTCCTCTTCGGAACTGGCTTTGAGAGAACAGCACTTTAAAAAGAAAAAAGCCAGTTTGCAGTGGCGACCCACACCTCCTTCCTAGGGCTCCTAGCAACCATTAAAACTGTCACTTCCTAGGTTACTAGTAGAAAATAATGTTTATTAATCTTCCATTTCCAATGAAAACTATTTTGTATGTTGCATTCCATAGACCAGTGCTCCTCAACCTTTTCTCAAACTCGGCACACCTAAACCCTTCCCAGAAATCCGCGGCACACCAAAAGCAAAATATACAAAAAAAGACAGGAATTACAAAGTACATATACATAAATACATGTAATTGTTATTTTTTATTTGATAAATTTAACATCACAGCTAATAATAATAATAATAATATAATAATATTTTTTTTTATAACTAATTTAACTATGTTAGCTAGTAGCCCCCATCATGTGTCTGCAACCTCCCCAGTAGCCCCCATTCATGTGTCTTCAGCCTCCCCAGTAGCCCCATCATATATCTGCAGCCTCCCCAGTATCCCCCATCATGTGTCTGCAGCCTCCAAAGTAGCCCCCATTCATGTGTCTGCAGCCTTCACAGTATCACCAATCGTGTCTCCAGCTCTCCAGTATTTCACATTCATGTTTCTGCAGCCTCCTCAGTATCCCCTTATTTCCTTAAGGCGAGGTCTTACAGTGCTTTTTCTCCTGTTGGAGGCATTGCACCACTGCACACTTGTTGAGGAGCACTGCCATAGACTATTGTCCCCTAGGAACAGATACAGAGTTTAAATTGGAGAGGATTGTTCTTTTTGCCTTTCAGGGAATAATAATTTTTGAAATATGCCTTTAAAAAATATGCATCTGAATAGTCATTTGCACATGTACAGTGTGGAAGAGGTTTCATCCACTGGAGACTGAGGGACGTCACTGGTTGGCAAATTTGCTGTAGAAAATCATGTATTACTTATTTTATTAAATTGTGTTACAGCAATAGGAGAAATGGTATTGGATATTTTATGTGTTCATTTAAGGTATAAGTTCCTTTATGTATTCTACAATATGGTATAATTTTTAAACAATTAATAGTAACATTTGTAATATCTTTTGGAATCTTATTTATTTTTTATTTTTTGTATCTGCATTTTATTATAATGTTATAAATAAAATTTATATGTAAACATTTTAGCAACAAATTTAAGCATCTTCTTTTGGTATGTTGCCGTTTCTGTATATTTTTTTTATCTTTTATTTCTTCTAAAGTAATGATCAATTTATTCATCTTAATGGAGTAATAATTGCCACCTCAGTATTTTTAGTATAATATATAAGGATCTCCATATAAAACATTGCTTTGTGTGTTGATGTATTTAAATACTTAAAAAATGTTTGCTTAAATTTCCCAGATCGTCCCTAGAACAGTACATGCAGATATTGTCACATCCATCCCTTTTCCATTGCTCAGTGTTGGTCTTTGCCCTTAAGAAGGGGGTTAAAATTTGGTTGACGATGTCCAGTCCGGGGACAATTTCCAGTCCGCGAGATGCATTCACTGCCACGATTCCCACTTACGATATCTTGGGGTAATAATTCCTTCCGATCTTACAACAATATTTCATCTAAATTTTACCCCTCCCCCCTTTTAGCCAAACTGAAAGCTAAACTTCGCCGTTGGTCGGCGGGTATGTTCACATTAATCTGCAGGATAAGCATATGGTAAAATGGTTGCCCTGCACTCCCCATCCAGATTCCCAATCACTGGTTTGCTGCTGTTCAAGGGATGATCAGATCCTTTATCTGGAATGGACTGAAACTGAGACTTAAGCTGAAAACACTTTGTCTAGAAAAGGGGGGATAGTAAAATTGTAGGCCTCTATGTTAAACAGAATATTAGACAGGACTGTAAACTCCCATTTGAAACAATATTTTACAATTGAACACTATAAACAGCTCCTTGGGGGGCCCCCCCCCCCCACCTGACCTTAAATTACTTAGGCCTGCAGCAGGACCTTGGGCAGCTCATAGGCACTCAGAACTGGCTGGAAATCTTTCAATTTCATGTACCTTGCTCAAGCACCTCTGAAGCGATTGAGAGACACTACAAGTTACTGAGTAGGTGGTATCGCTGCCCAGTAATACTCTATAAGATGTATCCTGCCTTGGGGGGGTTTGTGTTGATGTTAGGTTTCAGACAGGAGCTCCCTATATACCCTGCACAGATATATATAGTTCAACTATGAACTTAGACAACTATGTGTCAAGACCCAGGGGGTTTATTGGGGGTTTATTTAATCTTGGGGTTTAGACATATATAATATTCTTACAATTTGCCCACTATTTTATCCTGTTACTAAAAAATATATATTTACCCAAAATTATGCTGCCACCATTTAATATAATTTCAGGCTAAAATGACTTATTTATTTTTAGTTACTTATCTTCAATTATATAACTTTAACAGAAACCATCACCCAGTTATTATTCCCACAATCAATATGAATTAAAGTACCCAAAGGAAGCACATCTTCAGATACTAAGGAGTTTAGAGCATATACAGTATGTACAGACTAATAAAATAAACACAAAAAAGTACAAAGAAATAAAAACAATACAAGTAATCTAAAAAATTGATATAACCAGAAATAATCACCTGGTTCAGAGATAAATAAGTTATGGCTAGAGTCATAGCAGAGAAATTGATTTTCTGCCAGTCATGGACTGAATCTCTTGGTTCATTACCTTTTTAAGGCAATCTGATCTTTCTCCTTTCCCTGTCAAGGTAAAGGTGATTGGACAAACAGGATTATGGCCATTTATGTTCTATGACCAGACTTAACTCAAACGTATAAATCTAAATACATTACTTTTCCCTGGATATTTAGGCCACAAATAAATATATAATCGATATATTCCTTGTTCGGTAATCCATGCAGAGATATCAAACACTAAAGTGTAGACAGATATGTGCTTGATGCTTGTTACACCATTCTGTTATGACATTTGTGGGAGTTCTAATTTACAGGTCTTGGGGACTTTTTTACCCAGTTAAATATCATAATTTTTACTCCAAAAATATATTTTTATTTCTTCTAATTTAATGGTGAAAGTTTTGGTTTGATGAGACAACTGTAGTATAGATCACTGTGTAATGTGGTGACAGTAAAACTGGAAAATGGGGCTGAATCCAGACTTAAGTAAGTGCTTGAAATTAGTTACTCCTGGGCTAAACCATGTTGCTTGCAGGGGGAGTCAAGTTAATTGTATTCTTTGCATGCAGTGTTATATCTTTGAATTGCTTACTGCACACAGATACTGACCAGCTTTACTATCACACTGTTATTTAGACTTGGGATAGAAAACATCACCTCTCAACTGTAATACTGTTTGCAACATATGAAATATGACTCCCCTGTAATCAACATGGTTTAGCCCAGGAGTAACTCATTTCAAGCACTTACTTGTCATGGTTGCCTACTTTTGCAAATGACTATCAGGGAGATTGTGAGACCACTATCAAGGCGCTGCACCAAAGGGGTGTGTTCTGTACTGCCAAAGAGGTGTGTCCTGTGAATAGCTCCACCCATAGGTGAATCTAGCACTGCCAGGAAAATAATTTTACAATAAAAATGACAGTATCAGTATTTATTGATCATTACATTTTCAGTGAATACTTTCAGTACTATCTTTATAGAAAAGATAAAAGTGACACTGCAGCTGAGTCTTTCATTACATCTTGGCCTCCATGAAATTGGATAGACCTCAATGGTCTCCATAGACCTCAATGAATGAAATTAGAATCAGAGAGATTACCAAACACTTCAGGGAGTCAGGGAGATTACCCAATCTTCAGGGAGTCTCCCTGATATTCAGGGAGAGTTGGCAACTATGACTTAAGTCTGGATCCAGCCCATGGTCACAAAGCGGTTTGCAGTTTAAGTTCTCTGTCTTTTTATGGACCTAAGACTAAACATGCATAAAAAATGCCCCCTGTAATCTGTAAAAAGTACAAAGCAATATAACGCCACAGCTTAAATACCCTGAAAAGATTGTACACAGTCCATATAAAGAGTTAAGAATGGAAGTTAGTAAACCCATATCTAAAACAATACTGCTTGGCCCACTGGAAATCTTTTATATGATTATAGGTTTCAGCTGCAGTTTTCATGAACACAGATGGAACCACAGACTTAAATGCTGTGGCCAACTGCACATCATAAAGCTTTAAACAGAAGTAATGCGGTGCTATAACTGGATATCAGAGGGTTAATGTTACCTCATTGTGTGTGTGTTTTATATTTTGTATAAAAAAATTATATTTTAGTCTTAAAGATAATTATTTAAAAACATGCATAAATGACATAATGCTGATTTCTCAGAATTTTTATTTGAGAATATATATTTTTACTATGGCATGAAAAAAACATAAATACACAACATTTATACTTAGCAGGCTATATTCATTAAAGCACTTTTTTCTGAACACTGATTGCTTTCTCATTTGCTTATAAATAGATATGGACAGGATGTATATTGCCAGTATTTGTACACAACTGTTTATTAAGGAGTCTAAGGGGCACAATACTAGCAGGAACATAACCTGATTAATCGAGGAGGGAAACATTTTGCTGCAATCAATATCAACTTCTGTTCTAAAATAGACTGTTTACATTAAGCCTGCAAGCTGAAAATAGTGCTTTTTAAAATGGCATGTCATTTATTTCTGAGCCTAGAGCTTTGCTTATGTCATCACAATGATCGTGTACCGTTTTCCTGAACATTCGTTCAGCCCAGAAGATGGTGGCCACCACGGTGTGTATATGACCAATGCACTTAAAGTTGTACTGCCAACCAGGGAGAACACAGAATTACAGCCCTGGGTTCCATGACTATAGACTCTAAATTTCAATAATTATTGAATCCACTACAGGAGAATCCTGAAAGAAATATCGGTACTTCTTTATCTTTGCGGCCCCCTGCTGCAGAGGCCGCTGGCTACGCTACTTACGTAGTATTATTTTATTTTTTTTCTCCAGCAGAGGGCGCGCGCGCCGGTGCTGCTGCTGCAGCTGTGGTGTGTGTGTGTGTGTGTGTCCCCGTCCCCGGGACACACACACACACATCCACCACATGTGTGTCTCTCCGTCCCCAATGTCGTCCGTCCCCGCCCCCACCCCCTTCGTGTCCCCAATGCCGTGGTGTCATGTCCGGCCGCCTCCAGAGGCTCCCGCCCGGGACGGACACACACACACACACACACCACATGTGTGTGTGTGTGTGTGTCTCCGTCCCCAATGTCCCGTCCGTTCGTCCCCCTTCGT
>WWET01000450.1:117444-129682 GCA_011038615.1 Limnodynastes dumerilii | reverse complement strand
CAGCCGCCGTAAGCAGGTACAATCAATGGGAGTGTTATGGGCGTGAAAGTTTTTACGCCCGGGCGAACGTTCGCTACGCTCGCGTGCGATTGCGGTCGTAGGTCTGGATCAGGCCCTTAGACTACATCTCTGTTAGTTTGAGACATATCTGACTGTCTTTTCTGGGGTGCTTTCCAATGACTAGGTTCATAAAACACAAGCTTTCTGCAATTGTGCTTATGTTTTGATCTGGAACCGCAAAATCCATACTTCCGCACCTTTTGTGCTTCCGATGATGGAGCGGATTTAATCAATTCGGGGATGGGGGAGAAATGCAAAGTGTACATATGTATAGACATACCTTACGCACACTGCCCTATCCAGACCTTCACTCAATCCCCATTTTAATTGAGGACAGATTGGAAATCTAGGCAGGGGTCTTGTTTTGGAAGTCCATGCTAGTGAGGGAAGTCGCCCGATATCGAACGTCCCCTGGTGCTACACTCTGAACTCTTAACGGAATGCCAGTGAAAGTCTAGATTTGGTCCCTTGTCATTATGTATGTTCAGATTATTTTTCTCAGTTGCTATTTTTAATTTGTGTTTTTTGTTTTTTTTAAGTGTTTTCAATACACACTGGGCCTGATCCAGACCTACGCCCGCGAGCGATCGTACGCCGGTCATGAGCGTAAAACCGGGAGAAAAAACGCACTGCGCATGTGCAGTATGACAACTTCCGGTCGTCCGAAGTACATGAGCGTACAGCGAGCGTATTTTGAGCGTATTTTTCGCACAAGGAGCGTGTGTTTTGTACGACGATAGTCCGGACGCTCGAGTTACTACACAGAGGCGGGGATAGCCATTTAAATTGTACAGTATGGGCGTGCTAAGCCCCGTACGACCAGCGTATCGGTACGAAAATTCGTACGGACGCTGGAAAAAGTTAGGGTAGGGTTCAGCCGCCGTAAGTAGGTACAATCAATGGGAGTGTCATGGGCGTGAAAGTTTATACGCCCGGGCGATCATACGCTACGCTCGTGGGCGTAGGTCTGGATCAGGCCCACTGTGAGGGAGCTTCATGATGTAATTTGTATAATCAAGTCTCGCTGTGGCCCAAATATGGGACACTTACAGTAAGCTGCTTTCACATTACCAACTCTGAAAAACCTGGGTTTTTCTGGGAAGAAATGCCAGGTCAAAAAAAAAAGTCACCTTTAGGCGCACAAAAAAAAGGGAAATTTTTAGATTTTTAACGCGGCAGGGCATGCTGATGCTTGTAGTGCTACAAGCATCAGTATGCCCAAAGATGCCAGGGAGAACCACAAGCGCCAGCATGTCCTGTCATCCAGTGCAACAAAAAAGAAAGTAATGCCCCTCCTAGCTACTAAATAAAATATAGGGCCGGCCCCTAACATAAAAAATACTTAATGCCCCCCCCCTATAAAAAAAATTATTACATTGAATACCCCTAATATAAAAAAAAACTTAACATTTAATGCCCCCTCATACAAAAAAAATTACATTTTATAGCACTGTTATTATAAAAAAAACCTAAACATTTAATACACCAAATATTAAAAGAATAATTACATTGAATACTCCAAATAATAAAAAAAAATTACATTTACTAATGCTAATGATATAATGCATGAAATAAATAAAATCATGACATTAAAATGATAAATAAAAAGAAGTACTTGCCATCTTGAATTGGATCCAATCTTCCAAGCTTTTAATCTGTAGGGGAGGTCTTTAAAAAAAAACCCTATGCCACCGCTGTAACTCATGTCCTGCAAGCAGGACATCCCGACGCTAATGCAGGGTTGTCGACTTTTTAGAGCTTCCCTCCGGGAGAACCCAGAGGGAAGCTATGGATTTCTGCAAGGGGCAGGGCTTAATGATGCAATTTATGCAAATCATGCCATTAAGCCCCGCCCCCTGTCAATCATTCCTGTAATCTCTTGCATTTCAGGGAATGGACGGGGCTTGATGACATCATCAAGCCCCGCACATCCCTAGTAACGCTAGGGATTACAGTAATAATTGATGGCTGTTGGAGCTAGTGGGAGCTTTGCCGGCTCTCCTGGGATACCGGGAGACCTGCCCAAATTTCGGGAGTCTCCCGGATATTTCGGGAGAGTCGGCAACCCTGCACTAATGACAGCTCTGCTGTCATTGGGGTATATTTATACCCTTGGCCAGCCTGGGAAATCCCATTTCCATGGTAACCAAACGTGATTTGGTATATATATAAGTATTTTTTGTGTTAGGGGCCAGCCCTATTTTTATTTAGTAAGCTAGGAGGGGCATTATTTTGTTGCACTGGATGATAAGGCATGCTGACGCTTGTAGTTCTCCAGGCGCCAGCATGCCCTGGTATCCTTGGGCATGCCGGTGCTTGTAGCACTACAAGCATCAGCATGCCCTATACTTTGCAAATGTTTTTTTTTGTGATCTGACGCTAAAAACAGATTTGTTTACTGAGAGGCAATTTGAAAAACCCGGGTTGAAAAACAACCCTGGAGGTAGGACTCGGGAAAAACCCTTTTTTTCTTGCCGGGTCGAAACCCTGGGTCATTCGACCCGGGTCGACCGGAAGTGGTGGTTTCACATTACCACCAAATACCCGGGTTTCTGCTGAGACCCAGGTTTTTGATATTTGGTGGTGATGTGAAAGGGTTATTAGTTTTACCACAAATATGGCTTTAATGAATCATGTGTGTTTAAAGAAATTAAATTTTTCCCTCATTTTTGTACATTTGAATTTGCATTTCTTTTATTTGCCGTATTGCACATACGCATGCAGCCTCTGACAGAAAAATGTCTTTCACTCACAAGTGTATTTTACTTGGTATTAAAATGTACAACACTGCGCATTGATCCAGATTTCCAAACGTTGTCATTTTGCTTGCACGGGTCTGAAAACTTAATATAAGGCAAGGTAATTCTGTGCACATGAGAGGGGTTGTTAGGATCTATAAAACCCACAACTCCAATGGAAAAATAAGAGAGAATCCAGTGGTAAGTTACACCTGGGCAAAACCATGTCAAATGTCAGGGGGAGTAAAAGTAATGTTATTCTTTGCATGCGGGGAGAATACTTTTGCTTATTGTGCACAGATACTGACCAGCTTTACATTTACACTGTTATTTAGATTTGGGCTAGGAAACATCACCTCTTAACTCTAATATGTCTCCATTAGATGAAATCTGCTTCCCCTGCAATTCAATATGGTATCGCTCAGGTGTAATTTTAATATTGCTTCTTTAAATTTCAAACTATGAATCCAGTCCATAGTTATTATTATTCTTCTCCACAAACCACAGTTTCTATCCTATTGATTCAGAAATCTGACCTAGCAAAAATTTTGATGGTGGGTCAGTGTGTGGCAGGAAATGGAAGGACTTCCGATTTGTAGCGGCCTCCAGTTTGGATGTGTATATATATATGTATATATATGTGTGTATATATATATATATATATATATATCATTATATAATCCTAGATGGATGGCAGTCTTAATTCTACATAAAACTTCCTTTGCCAGTTTATGTTTTCTGTACAACTCCATAAAATACCTAAACGGGCTTTTTCTAATACTCATCACAACTTTCATAACACCAGATAACTGTTTATGGTTCCTAAATTTAAAAAGGAATCAAGATAAACTGGCTTCTGCTATGAAACTACCCAATTTTGGACAATGCACCTGAGTCATTTAAATCTAATGTTTGATATGATGTATCCTGGACACACTTAAAAATCAGAATTGATCAAACATTAATTTTTTTTGTTTACCTTGGCAAAATATTGATTAAGCAAAGCCATAGCTAGAAGCTTTAACAAGCAAAAAATTTAAATATGCTGCCCCCCTTAAATGCATTAGTAACTAATTTAACATAAAATATTAATTTACTGTCGCCCCCTCCGGCTTTGCCCCTATAGCACAGCCCTAGTTATGGCACTGTCATTAGGGCTAATTTTAATTTTAACTGTTGCAGGTGCCCTAAGTTTGTAATAACGCCCAGTAGAAACAAAAGATACCACTCAGAATATATCAGTATTTTCTCTTGTTAAAATACTTTAGAAACAAGTAATTGCTGATTAGGGTTTATTAATTTAAACCTTTATGATCAAATTTCCATTTATATGCCCTCAACATCTTTAAATATAGTTTTGGTTGGCAAGTTTCCTTGGAAAAAATGTAAGCACTGGTTATACCTTGTGCTAATTAATACTTTTTTACTTTGTGGAAATTTCTCAGTTACATCTACATAAATAAAATGTTCTGTCCATATATGTCATACAAATCAAACATTGTTCTGAACACAGCTTTCACTATGTCATGTTTTGAGTACAAGGAAGTAGTTTCCATCAAAGCTCAAATAGTGGGCTTCTTATAAGAGTTGAGTTTCTGTATAATTGTTATATGGGCTTCCTTAATTAGGAATTTCAGATGTATGACTTTTGAACCCAAGCTAAAAAAAAAAGAAATAATGAAAACAATAACTATAATAGAAATATGACTAAATATGGAACAGTGATATCCTAACTCTATTTCACTTTAGTCTTTTTAAATTGACTGCCTGAATAGCACTTGGGCAGAAGGATGACAAAATTGCCAATGACAATATTTTTTGTGGGTACCCACAGTGCTTAAGTAATCTCTTTCTTACATGTATAGTGTAAAACTCAATAGAGAATATACACGATGAAAGAATTTCCAGTCAAAATCCCAATAAAACACATAGCCTGTCCCAGCCCCATAACTACACCACCACTGACCATATTAATGTCCCTTCACTGATTTCTGGGGATGTATACAACCAATATAATTCAATTATACATAGTCAGAAGATGAAAAATTACATTGAATTAAATTGTAACTGAACAAGCTATTTGTACTAACTTAATTATCCTGAACATGACATAGATAGAGGATTAGTGCAGAATGTATACTGAAATAAGCAAAACAGTGGGAACCACTTTTTTATTGTAATAAATTGTTTGCAATGACAAACAGCACCAACCACTTGTACTTCTTTTTATCTTTATTGAGATTCCAATTCGGTTGTCAGGGATACAAAAGATGTTTTGAGGCACCCTGAATTAAAACCAGGCCCTGACAGGTACAAAATAAAATAGCTGCCATTCTATATTGTTGTTTTCCATAGTGATCAATCATTTCTTAGAAACAAGCTAAAATATAATTCAGATTTTCTATAGAGAAACAAAAAGTTATAGTTGCAGAATAAATCATACTTATATAATTATACATAAATGTATTTTAAATGGTTTCCTGTTTGGAAGGCCTGAGCGAAACCAAAATTGCTAAAGGCAGTGATAGGTAAAAAGCATCATTCAGTCATTTCTATTTATAAATGAGAACAATACCCCAAAGAAGGCTGCAGTGTGTGTTTATGGCGCTCTTAGTTTGGTTGCCAAGAGAAGCAAATGTGATATTTTGGCTGGAGAAGCTGCATTTGAATATGATATCTTTCCCAGTAATCCACAGTCAGATCACCTTTTATTCCATGTGATTTCTATCCATTTGACTGTATAAAGTTAAACCACTACAACCTCAAAATTTACATTATTGTGTGCGTCTAGATTGAGTCAGTCAGTAAACTGTAAATTATACATATCACTGCCACTCATTCAGTTAGCTCCTACATGCTTCTGTATTTCCAAGACAATATGTACTTTCCTTGCAATTATAACCCACATAAACTCTTTGCCTGTACACAACAGGGTTGAATAATTTCACTCAAACAGTGCAAATCAAAGCTGCTCCAAAGCCACAAAACATTCTGCATTTTTATATGAAGCTATTGCTACATTCCAAATGGATCACAGCAGTTAGTCAGGCACCTGACAAAAGTCTATGGCTTATGTATACTGGGTTTTTTTCTTGAAGTAACAAAACGTCAGTTGTAGGCACAAAGGAGTTTACCATCATATAATCACCAGCTGAGTGTTATGTTAGTAAACATATCCTAAGAGTGCCTTATTGCCTGCAGAAGAATGAAGTGATTAAAGCGTACGTCAAACAGAATAAAATTTCTCAGGCACTTGCGATATAACGTATACATATATATAAGATGTAATGTAATGATGATCATTCATTGCTCATATCCAGAATGCTGTCCCACGCCAGGAGATCTAGCAAACTGATATCTAGGAGTTTATTGATTATCCTGTAAAGGAGGAAAGTAATGTTTCTACTGACAAAGGCTTCTGCCAGAGACTGGTATTGCACAGGACTGAATGCAGGGTCTTGTATCCAATAGAGGAAGTACTAGAGAAAGAGTTACAGCAGCGAATCCACAAACTTTCACAAGCAAGGAAGGTGTCTCTGTCCTCAGTATAACAACCCCATACAAGAAGATGCAAGCGTTATAGGGTATACACTTCCATCTTGTTTTCTGGATAACTGAAAATGTAGGAGATGAATAGATATATAAAAAGGGTCCAGGGAAGAGACTTGCAAAGCAGAGATAATCCATTAGCTGCCAAGATTAACTTAGAATATAACTGCATTTAGGAGGAGGCAAGAGGTATTTAAATCATATACACCAATACAAAACAAGGTAATGCAAACCTTATTCAAATGAAGATGATTTTTAGTATAGCGTAGAAAGATGTAAGACAGGAGAATGAATTAGACAGGCAGCGTGCAACTTGTATAATTAAGGAGTTATGCAAAATGAATGACATTTAGGCCTTATTTCATTATAGTTCTGTCTAGACAAACACAGCCATATATATAACTTCTAGTTCAGTAAACTAATTATTTACCTCCAAAACTGTATAATAGCTATAAGTGTAAATAGATAGTCTACATTGCAGAGCATATATTCACTGCTTGTCCAAACACTGCTGGTGACAGTCCGACATGAAGGTGCAGTGCATAAATAGTGTAAGGAGATTTTACCTACAGAATAAACAATAGGTAACCTGTGGAAGCCCAGGATGCATATGCAAGCTGGCCTTTACATAACACAATGGGACCATAAAAGCTAGCTGTAATCGAGGTTTTCACAACATATATCAAAGTAAATGATTAGACAGGACAGTGAGGAAATGAAGCTGACTTCAGAAGAACAGGAGTTGGAATATAAAACAAATGGATCTGGAATACAGCTTAAGGTGTGTATATGGATGTGAGAACATACTATTAAAAATGATGCTTGCATATTTTGTTAGTAAGTTTAGTGTGTATATGGAGGCAAGGATCCCCCATCCTCTGCCTGGGCTGGGATCTGAGACACCGGTAAAATAACCTGGCTGGGTCTCATGGACTCTTCATAGGTGGGCAAGTACTTGACCTCTTCATAGCTGGGCAGCTGCAGGAAAACCGGGGATGAAATAATGCGCAGCTCATGCTCGGGCAGGTGCCGGACACTGTCTAGCAGAGAGTCCTGGGAGCTGGTCTCGTTGAGGCCGCCCTGTGCCCGCTGCGGTGGCCGGGTGTACCGGCGGGGACTCGGGCAGATCATGCGCTGCAGGAAGTAACCGATGGCAAACAGCACCAGCAGTATGAGGAGCCCGGAGAGCTTCCTGACAAACCAGCCCACATTGTCCAGGAAAGTGTGAAAAGGCAGCTTGCAGCATTTGATCTCCGTGTGGCTGACGTTCCCGAAGACACAGCAGCCCTCCTTCTCCCCACATAGCAGATCGCCACAGCTCCAGCCAGCCTGGGACCCCTGCAGCAGCTCAGCCCACAGCAGCACTGCCGTCACCACCAGGGGCCCTTCCGAGAAGCACTGCACCATCCTCAGCAGCAGCAGCAACAGCAGGCACACTTTGCAAGTGTCACTAGCAACCTCACATCTTGATGAGTCTTTAGGGAGGGGAGATGAGAACTGGAAAGCTGCAGCCCCCTGCAATATACTGCTGCTGATGCTGATAATGATGATGATGAGGAGGATGTGAGTCCTTTCTTAGGGTTCCATGTTCCAGTGACCTTGGACTCAGACAACTTGATCGTATGAGTGTTGTGCTTAGCTGCTTCAGATCTAAAATCCAAGCCAGCATCATCATTACACACTGGATGCAGATAGAGACACATCAAACACAGCAATGTGTCTGTGTGCTTTCCAGTACGAGTGGCATTACTGATTGATGATGCACCCGGTGTCCCCATGTGTCTTTATAAAAGATTGTCAGTCATTAGTCTTTTTCTACTGACAAATATCATTTATTTTACTACTACATTATAATATCTGCATGACTTGAAATGTGAATGTAATATCTATAGCTAGATGAATAGGATTATTATAGTGTTGGCATTTTTACTGACCCGTTTTTATTTTAACAATAGAGAAAATGTGCACGAAATGTTTCTGACTGTCAGACTGCATATGTGTAGCCATAGCTGTAGGTATTCCGGCAACACATAGTTATGTTATAAATACACACTCCCATATGTAAAAGGTAATTCATGTAACGACATATAGATTAGCTTATTTTTAGGTAGACAGCAGCTCTCCAGCCAGCACACTGATATTTCATAATTCCCTGCTCTAGGCTAGGTGATTCTGTGTATATTACTTTATGTATATTAGCTGCCCTGTAAATATTGCTTCATATTAGTCACAGTTTCAAGTGAGGAAATAATACACTCAAGCTCAGATTACTTTGATGAAAACCAATGCAAATCATTACCCTGCTCTTACCTGCAGTCTGCCTCTGCCTATGAGTAGACCATTACAGGTCAGACTGATTTATATTCATTTTCCCATCTGAATTACAATTATCTATGCAAATGTGTATTGCTAGTATAGACTCACTCCTGTGTTCTTACATCTGCCCAATTTGATATATATTTTTTTTATATATATATACAAACTATAAAGGTATGCATGCTTTATTTATGGTAATATTGATAGCTTGTGCAAAATTTGCAATATTAGAGTCAATATCAAACTTGGTGTTATTGCTCTATGCATGTTCATAGAACAACTGAAAATAACATATTTTAGGTTGAACACATTCTAGATTTGAATATATTATAGACTCTGGTAGTTTAGACACATTCTGTACTGTAGATTGCAATGATTTATTGGCCATTATTGTAAAGCAGATAGCTACACAGTCTGTGAAATAGCTCTCCTCAACTCTACCTTGAATTATAGCATTGAAGAAGGTGACATTTACTATAGTGGAAGGAATCATTAACAGGCAAAGCTTATTGCTGGCTCAGGGAGATTGTTAAACAAGTAATAATAAAGCACAGGACCAGAAACATGACATATGTCTCACCTTTTTTTTGCCATGGATCCTACCTTTAGTGCTCACTATATAATTCCAAAAAGGACACATTATAAACATGTGTCAACTGGATAACCTCAAGACTTAGCTTTGCAGTTAGATTTAGCATATTACTTCATTACTCAATGCTACATTCAATCCACTGCTGAATAGACTCTGAATGTGTAAGCAAATTCTGGCTGGAACATTTTACACTGGGTAGGGCGAGGGATTATTCTTGGCCTATCCAGAACATTCAAAAATATATATAACCCAACCCTAGACAGCGCAAATTCTCATTGGTACAGGGAGCAGGTACTCGCTTCCCAGGGAATATAAGTAAAACTGGCCATACTCTAGAGCAGTTATCGGACCAATCTTGCAATAATTGTGTTATCAGAATAATTATCGTTCAAGTGTATGGTATCGATTTTTTCACCAATTATCTGCAGGTGTATGGGCAAATGCGATTTTTTTAGGGACTATAAAAGTAAATCTGATTTTTTAACATATTTTTTGACAAATATTGGCTGAAAATAGTATAGTGTATTGCGCTGATATCGCTTGGGACTCTAGCGGAAAAATCATGAAAATATTCGGGGATTTCATGCTATTATTGAATTTTGCTCTAGTGTTTGGCCAGCTTAAGACTATACAAAATTCTAGACTGGCTCATTTTTAAAATTGGCAAATTTAACATGTGGTGTTGGAAAGTCCTGCTAATGTCAATGCTGTTCAACAATGTAATGCCTTACAAATAAAAGCAGTTCTATAAAAAGGAGATCTTTTTGTTTGGCCTTCATGCAAACTATTAATAATAGAGTTATTTAAAATCAAATCTCTTCTAAGGAATATTAATTGTAATATGCAGCATATTGCATTGAGTGCTGAAAATGTGAGTGACTTACTGGAGTTTCAGGTGACACATCAAGGTCTTTCCTAAGTAGAAAAAGAGGTGAACATAGTATCACACTATTGTGCCTGCTCCTATATTTTATGCTGACCTCAAGTATAGTACAAACATATAACTAGGCAATGCAATGTCATCTTCTGACTGGAGGTTGCGCTAATTGTATACAAATTATTATGGGAATACATTCTGTCCATTTTTCTATCTAATGCTCATAAAAGAAAAGCAGCCTTAATTGAGCATGGCAGCTTGCATATAAAAGCCTTCTTCGTTCTAGAAACAAGCTTAAATGATCAATATAAAATGTGCTTACTTAGATTTCTATCTCATATACTCAGTGATAAAAGAGGTGCGGCTAAACAAAAAAAAATCCAATGACATCACAAACAAGAAAAAACAAAACAGCCTTTTCTCTTCAATTCCGAATTATTTCAGGTTAGTTAATGGTTCCATTGTCAAACTTTTAACATTGTTCTTGCATACTAATGTAATGCTAATAGCCCAGAATATTATAACCTAAGCAGTTACATACAGTAGTTCCAACTGTGTTTAAAAATACTCTTTGTAGATATTAGCTTCTGATGATAAATGTTTGATAAATGTTTCTCAAAAGATAAAAGGTTTAAGTAACCTGCTATTATAATCATTCCTTAATCACAGGAGTCTAATTCAAAGCCATAATCATTATGAAGTAGTACATCATATCCTATCCTTTAACAAACTGACTGCTTGTATGTTTTTTCAGCTAAATGATTGATTTTAGATTTGCCATTCCCTTGGCCATTATTTAAATATACTTTGATGTGGGGATATTCTTTCAATATCTCTGGACTCGATGCTAATTAAAAATGTATGAGCACCACTTAACAATTATTAACGGCCTTAATGCAGGTCCTGTGTCATTAGAGTTTTTCGAAGGCTGTGAACTGCAGGATTAAAGAGTTCAGGTACTGTAGTATCTGCATAGCCATTTCTCTGAGGTGTCTTCTGCATCCAGTCTGAGATAACACTAGCACTAGTGATTTACAGTAACATTGATGACTTTTTCTATTATCAGTCAGTGGTGGATGCTATGCCTTTATGTACTTTATGTGTGTATGCTGCATGTATTCACCTGAAAGGTACTGCAGTATGTGATAAATGGACTCCAATAATTTGTGATACATAGATCCATCAAATGTTTTATCATATTAAGTGGATATAAAAAAAAATTGGTATGCCTATGTTGTCACAAAAAGTTTTTGTTTGTACCTGCTCCCTAAGAACTGATGGATAAACTTTGCAAGCTTATGGCTGAGTATGTGTGAAGAAGGAGACCCCTTAGAATATGGAGAAAACAAACACTAGAATAGCTTCTTCTTGAGTGTCTCTCTCTAAATGCTACCTGCTAGCAGGAGAAGTGCCTTCTCTCCTATATCTGTAACTGGATGTTGCCTCTAGGTAGGAAACCATGGATTGTCCTAGAGAAAGCAGCTCTGAGCTCTTTCCCCCTCACAAACCTCCAATTAAACCCCTGACACTGACCTATCAGACCCTCTATTGGCAATACATATCGCAGAGGCGGAACTAGCGAGTTGTGGGCTCAGGTGCAAAAAATATGCTTCGGCCATGATGATATCCCAGGTAGCCCGGTGGGGAGCTTCAAGGCTGTGGGCCCTTGTATCAGCATGGGCCCCGGTGCCATTGCACCTATTGCACCAATGGTAGTTCCGCCTCTGACATAATGCTATCAAAGCTTAGGACAGATCAGCAATGGCCAGTAGAATGATTGCCCTCCCACCCTGTTCCATTTCATTTTCCACTAGGTATATCCTCTCCACAGCACATATTCCTGGGGACCTCTCGGCTCCCTTTCACACATTTACAAAACTAAATCAGCCTTTTGAGTATTGATTCCTATAGACAGCTCCAATACTGGGTTACCAACATCGGGAAATTGACCGGTCCTCTATCTCCTCTGCCAGAACCTCCACTCTCATATACTAATGTCTGCAGTAAGGGAGCAATTACATTGTGGTACATGATGGTCTTAGGGGACTGCTCCTCTACCACATCGCGACCACAGACAACCTGGGAGAGAGATTTGAATAGCACTAT